>KI919286.1:57210-128968 GCA_000473525.2 Anopheles melas | reverse complement strand
ATTTTGTCGAATTAAATTGTGTGGCTTTACCATTAAAGCCGCACGAGGTGCAATGAGAGTGTGCCTCGTTCGAAAGCAAAATAAGAGAGCGAGTAAACGAGAGAGAGAGAGAGAGAGAGAGAGAGAGAGAGAGAGAGAGAGAGAGCAGACAACAGGAAAGCGAGTGAGAGAGAACGGTGGCACGGGATGACAAAACAATGACCATGATAAGAGGTCTGTTGCAATAATCAACATTTGCCACCTCCACACTCTGCAACTCTGCAGTCTCCCAATCCACTCCCACTGTAGCAGCGTGAGAAACCCGACAGAAATTCACCACACGGTACGATATTCACCACCGAGAGAGTAAAATACACAATTCAAACTGAGAGAATGAAGTTCGGCCGTGGGGTGAAAGCGACCAGCCTGAAAATCCATCCAAGGAAAACCGCTTCGTTCGCGTTGGTTCGCGTTCACGTGTCACACACAAAATAGCCGCGCCTGCGCTCCGAAACACTCGTGAGTGGATTTTCGAACTTCGAAGCGTCACTCACTCTCCCGCCCTTCGCTCGTTCGCTCTTTTGAATCGATTGTTTCGCGACTCTTTCACAATCCCAATAACATCAACCCAGTCTCAGCTGGCATTACTGAATGGGGGTATTTGGGTGAAAATCCGCGCCGACACACGGTCGTGAGAACGAGAGCGAGCAGAAAAATGAGCACTCACCACGTCCGTGAGTGCCGTCACTCGCGGCTCCGTTGTTGAATGTAGCATTTAAAGCAAACGTTCGGCCGCCCGTTCGGATTTAGTTTCGACCGAATCCTTACGCCGAAAGGAGGAGGGTTTTTATATGCGCGTCGCGCGTTAAAAAATAGTGCGTAGGGCTGTTTTCCAACCAGCCAAAAAGGAAACCAAAGCTGCTTCCTATTTATCCTGCTTCCGTGTACTCCCCAAAAAAAAGAGAAACTGTGAAGGTGCGTTATTTGAGGAAACAAAATGTTTGTCAAGCGTGTGATTCCAACCCACGGGTCGTGTTTGGAGGTGAAATGAAAGAAACTGGACGAGCGATGCATAAACATTCCAATGGTCTTTGTTTATGCTGAAACGACCACTTCCGCACAGTCAATGTGCGTCATCGTACTAAAAAAGGTGAAAATTTAACCATTAGCCATGTTGACACGAAAACGAAAGCGTGCGCTTAGGGAGCTTACATTAAATTCAGTGAAAGATGAGAACAAACGATCGGTTTACTTTTGGTTGCATCTGGTTGAGGAAATCGTGTGTTCCATGCACTTCACTTTCGATGAAAAACACGATCCATTTGCAATGCATTTTATCCACCCATTTCCCTGTTAGAGTCCATCCTGTCCATCATGTTGCCAGCGAACCGGCCATCAGCCAAACCGGAAGGAAGTTGCATATCGAAAAGCAAAAGAAAAGGAAAAAACACTTTACCACGACCAAACACCGACCTCGCAGCAGCTGTTGTGAAAACACATTTTATTCACATTTTCTTGCAAATTTTCCCTTTCTCCAATCGCGAACCCCGAACCATTAAACTTTCTTGCCACGCTCCGCTCCAGTCAGCTGTGTGGCAGCTGTGTAGGGCGAAAGTGAAGGGAAATTCCCTTATGATACTTCCACGCTCCCTTTAAACATGTGCAAGGGAAGGAACAAAAAGCAACAAAAAAGGGAGAACGAACCAAGTTGTCGCAAACTGTCTGCGGAAAAAAGGCGTGCTGGTCACATGGCTTCAAAAGAGGGCAACACAAAAAAATCCCCCCCCAAAGACCGTCACCAAAGAGCGCCACCAAAAAGGAAGCGCATACTTTGCGCGAGCACAAGCACTATATTGGCTAAGAAGCAACATGCGAAATGAATCCTGCCCACTTTTAGTCCCCCCACTCTGCCACACCGCGAGTGGCACGGGGCAACGGCTGCGATGGAAAGCGGGATGGAGCGAACATCTTGCTTTTCCATTAAAGTGATTGCAGTTGTTCCGGAATGGATGGTCCGTACTGCGGCACCATCAGGATGGTGGTGTAAGTTCGTGCCCATACCATTCTACGACCTGCCGACCGCCCGTCCATTCCAGGCCCTAGCAAGGGCGAGGGCGAGATGACACTTTTCCAACACCTGCACCCCCCCCCCCTCCCCCCACTCACTCTGTGTTACTTCCACCGATTTATTTTCTTGAAATTGTAAGATTTATGTGCTGCTTCAACAATTTTGCCCCAGCACGGCGGCGTTCTGTCATGCCCAGGCTCTCCCTCCACCCTCCTTCGTTCCCCCCGGAGGGAGAGAGTTTCCGGGGCCCCCGAAATTATCGGTGCCCCGATGTGAACCTTTCGAGGGACGGGAGAGGAAGTGAGAAGTCAGCGGAGATGGGAAACGCTCTAGGCAGCTGTTTTATCGAAATTGAAAATTAATTAATTTCCCAAGTTGCATCGTTACTCTGGGGCCGGTATGTCGGTGGCGGGTCGGTCGGTGTTGAGCGCCTTGGCCGGGTTGGTGGCACGATTTGAAGGCGTTGGGCAAGGTTAGGGAGAGCATGACCCAATCTGAACCGAGCACATACAGCACACGGCACCGGGTACGGGCGGGTATTCGCCGGCATGTTGGGCGAATTGCTTAAGAAATGCGATGGGGAAAGAATATTCTTCCGCTCTTTATTTCCTTTCCTTGCTAAGTAATGGAATGGATGTTTTAAGTTCGTTTGGTGTGTCCTTTTGAAGAAGCAAACTGGGGAAAGCCTGGCAGTTCGAATTGCACAAATTCGTATCCGGTTTTTTGCTATGGTCCTGTGACACACCAAAGCAAAACGAGCGAAGGTTTCGCAAGCGATTCCTTCATTTCCTCTTTTTAAATTCCTGCTCACCCCCAAGGTCTTTGGCAGACCCGGTCCAAGCACGGTGTAAGAGAATGTCGATAGAAATCGTTTTAAGGTTCCTCCTTGTTCTATACAAGCAGTGAGAGCTACAAAAAATAATCGCAATAAAGAGTAATAGTAGCAGTGTTTAATTGGCGCGGAAACGATTGGTTTCAGCTGATCCACGTCTTGAGAAGATTTCATCACACCCTGTTTCGCTCTGCTCGCTAATAACACACACGCTTTGGCCGCATGTTCTGTATCGTAACCTTTACTTCAAACGACCACGCTGTAGTGCCCTCTCCTACCCTGGTGCTGCCCCTGTACGTTGTTTCCCTTTAGAAAGAAGGCATTCCTTCGCAGCGAGTGCACGTTCTCGTACAGGGAATCTCGTTCCTTAAGGGCTCTTGTTTCTCGAAACGAACGTGCCTTGTGTCTGTGTGTGTGTGTGTGTGTGTGTGTGTGTGTGTGTGTGTGTGTGTGTGTGTGTGTGTGTGTGTGTGTGTGTGTGTGTGTGTGTGTGTAGATCGCAGTGTTGCTGGTGCAAAGTGAAGGCTTGCGAAAGTGGATAAATGTCTGCAAACAGTGCACCCCCGAAGAAGGGTATCTCCGTGAATTTGTGAATGCGTGTGTGCGCTAAGCGAGAGAGAGAGAGAAAACCAGAGCGCAGAGGAAAGTGTTGTGCAAAGTGTTGTTTATCAGCCGGGATGAAATGAACGTTTTTGCGTTCCAGTGCCGGTATACATTTTCCTCCTAATTGGTTATGCTCGTCCGTCCGTCCGTCCGTCGTTGGCTGCGGAGAACTACCGCTGCGGTGGTGGAGTAGTGTGGATGAAATGCTTTCCAGTGAAGTCTGTAGTGAAGCAGCATCTTGAAGACGCTGGAAAGAACCTCTTATAAACTGGCTGGATTTGTTTATAATGTTTTGCCTGCGTTTGTTGCCACACCTTCCCCTTCCTATGCAATAGTCAGATTGAATTAAATTCTGTGATGAGATGAGATGAGTTGCTGTGGCAGTGAATTTATAATGCAAACTAATGAGCGCGGACGCTGATGAATTATGAAGTTTTATGAAGAGCTAAGAGCTGGTTAATAATGGATGGCTTTTAGCATCGTCGTACTCGTGCGCTCTTTGAAGTGTCTTTTGCCTTTAAAAATCAACCATAAAAAATGGCTTTAAAATCAATGTTTTCTTGTACTTATGCTGCAGATATTGGTTGATTTTCTTGAAGAAACAAAATAGCAACAAACTTTTTACATTAAAAAAACTACACCCATGCATTGCTTTAAACGATAACGAGCAAATCCACGAGAAAGTATAACAAGATATCACTTTAAATCTTGCCCCAATCCCGCCCATCGCAACAGGATCTGATAGAATAAAAACCAACTTAAAACTGCTTCGCACACAGGCCTACGCCACGCCGGTCTTTGTTTCGCAATAAAGCAGCCATACCCCAGCCGACAGGTATGCATCACCACATCCTGCTTCTGCCAAAGTTGTTGCAGAAAGCAGGTTGCTTTGAACGAAAGTTTCACTCCCACCCACTCGCACGCACACGCAAACTCACAAATGCAAACACATGCCAACACCGGCATCACAAAAGCGGCACCACATTTTATATTGGTTTCGAGCAAATAATGGCGAAGGCTCGGGGTTTTATTTGTGTGTGTAGGCTGTTGTTGCTTCACCAGGCCTTCCCACAGGCGACGGTAGCGGTGCTCGTTGAAACGAAAGCTCGCCGGAAACAAAGGGACACCCCGAAAACCCGCACGAGCAAATAATATGGAAATGGGCTGTGGATGGGTAATATGTATCCATGTGCTTGTTCTTCTCCTCATTGTCATTGTCGTCGTTGGCGTCGTTTCTCTTACCCGCATAAACCGGAATCGGTGTTTATATGTGTGTTTTATGGTTTGTTTCGGAAGGGCGACAGAAACAAAAACGCTTCCCAAGACAGACACTCCGGCCCCTTTGCGCCGTCTTGCTTGCGATCGGCCAATTTGAGTAAGTTGCTGCTTCTCTCGCCGTACCGTGCCCCTCCTCGTGCAGCAAAGGCAAATCAGTTGCAATTTTCAAACTTTCCCAATTGAGAGATAAATTTATAAGGCTCCACACAACCACACACACAAACGCAAAAGCCCAAAGCACATAAAACGTAAACTTTTTCGCCTTCTTTATTCTATTTCACTTTTTGGGCGCTGCTTTTCGAAACGACGAACTGAAATGGCAGTTGAATTGCCGTTTTTTTAGCGTTTTTCTTTCTCCCTTTGATTGGTGTGCGTGTGACTGGTTTTAGGGAAATTTTTGCACACAGCAACACAGCGGAAAAACAATGACAATTTGAGAAGCAGCGGCTCAGAAAGGCGCACACGCGCCCAAGTGCTGGTGATTGGATGGGGAAAAATTATGTCGCACTGTGCAACACTGTGTGCCTCAGCGACAAACACTACTGCTTTTGTGCCGAATGTGCAGAGATTTTCGCGGTTTGATGAGCTGTCTCGTTTTTGCTTTGCGCGCGTCTGTGTGTGCCTCATTTGCTGTACACTTTCGCTGCGAGTGCGTGATGATTTTTGCTTGCAAATCTTTTCCAGTGAAATTGCCGAAGATTGCGTCCGTGTAGTGCCTTTTGCTGACATGAATTTTGTGCGGAAAACACTCTATCTCTGGGAGAGAGATTTTTTTTTGTTCGCTTACTTATTGGGCTATTTGAATCTTGAAATCATTTCTTCCTTCACGTTTATTCCACGAGCACGAGCACACTCACAAAAAAGCACTCCACGGTGAAAGATGGCGACAGAGAAGCGAAAGCCGCATTTTCTCTGCATCGAGGCAGACGTCGGCAAGTTCACCCCACTGCCTTGTTTTAGTGCGCACCAAGGATTTAAGGCCGTGAATGATACCTATTTCTTTGCGCGTATTATGCGTCGGGTAGGAAAGAACAAAGACAGGAAAGACGGGTAGGAAAGACAAGACGTTGCCTTCGCAGGTTGTATTACTATTTACACTGAGCTTAGAGCCAGCTGGGGGTAAGTTAAAGGCAACGTGCGCTTTTGGGGGCTCTAACTAGACTTTCGCCTCTGAACAGCAGGGTTTGAGAGTGTGTGTGACTGTGTATGTGGGTTCAGTGTTGGAATCGCACGAGGGATGCTAAGATTTTATGACGATATAAATTTCCCCCAAATCGGCCCAGTCTAGCGTTTCTGTGCATTTCTCAATGGTGGTGCTGTACATCGTACAAAATTGGTTGGATTAGCTTCGCGACAGTGTCCCATTAGGGGACATCCTGGTTTTGATTTCGTTCGCTACCGTTGCGATGTGATGTGAGGCTCTGATGTGGTTGGTTTTGTTGAGGAGATTGTTTCAAGGTCTGTCTTTGCAAGGTTGCAGCAAGTAGTGCAAGTACAAAAATCGGTCTCTGTTAGCTCGATTAGGATATTTTTTATTTAAAGTGTGTTTCAGAAATGATTTTGGAAGGTCTGTTAAATGGTCAAAAAATTGAACTACGGAAATCAACACGAAAAGTATTAAAAATTGATCTCTTTTTTTCTCTAATGAAGAGAGCTTTTACCACAAAACTATACCATTCCAATTTACTCATAAATCGCATCATTTTCTCAAGTAACTCCCAGTTTATTCTATAAAAGAAAGACAATACACCGTTCCAAATATTCATATTTCCTCTAAATTGCTTCATCAACCTTCACGCTTCGGTGCGGAATATTGATAAACTCGAGAAAACCGACAGCCCACGACAGACACAAAACTATCGGCACACTGTACATTCGCACTCCCTTGCTCAGATCGAGCTCAGCCCAACAGTTGGTGTACGATTGAGCGAATCCAATCTATTTGGAAGCATCCGGTTTTGACACAAAAGCACAGCAAAAATAATAGGAAAAGAAAAACAAAACCTTCACCAAATAAAACTGATGGTGGATTGTGCTTCCCAGCTGCTGGAGGTTGCTCACCCGGAGAAAAGGACTATCGTCTTTGGTGAAAAAAGAAATTTGCTACACTCCCACCAATTCTCCTGCTTCTGGAAGTCATCCACATCCGAGACGATAGCTTTTCTTTTCGGGGAAAACACACACCCACACATACTCATAAACATGGAACAAACGGAAACGGAAAAGCGCAATATCCTTCATTTATTGTGCTACACTTCTCTCTCGCTTGCAACTTTTGTTTTAGATATGCTATTTTCCTTCTTTCCCTTCTTTGTTGGTGTCATTCTGTTGTGTTCTGCACAGTGTTCCTCATGCAGAAAACCCCGCTCCCGATCCAGGGGCAAACCTCATTGAAGATGGACACGTTTCACACATTTGACGTGAAGCACGTGGCATAGCCATTCTGGTGCGCTGCAAAATGGCAGTCGAAAAGTTTTTCGTCTGCCCGTGTTTTGCCTGCCTTTTCCATGTCGTGCCTAGGAAGGTTTGTTCGCGCTTCCTTAGCAGTGGGTGCAAAACTGGCGGAGAGCTACAAATGACCATAAGGGACACACAGAGCAACGGAAAAAAGTAGCAACTCACACAGAGCCTTTTGAGGTGAATGTTAGAAAAGAAAGATGAAAATAACAATACAGCTGGCGTGCTTGGTGCTATTTCTGGTCCAGCGCGACGATCTTTGTCTCGTGGGATGTTTGAGAGGAAGAATTTGTCCCTCCAATGGGTCTCTCATTACGTGATATTATATCGTTTCGCTACAAGCAGCAACAACAGTTGCCGCGTCGAGAACACGTTGCTTTTGTGATCTCCTCTAACTAGCATTTTTCTTTTCTTCTTCCCTTTCCAGATCACATCCACTAGTGAGCTTTTAGTCTCGGCAGTTCTTTCACTTGCACCTTCAAACGCAACGCATTCGATGAAAAGTCTCATCAAAGACTTTTCCATCGCTCGAACACCGTCCGCAAAAAAGGCCAAGGGACACCAAACAAAGCTTTAAAGCTCATCCCGGAAGAAAGTGGGAAGAAACAAACAAAAAAACAAACAAAAAACATAAACCTCAACCCGGAGCTGGAAAAAGTTCCCGCATTCCAAGAAAACTATACTGAACTTAAGCTCCACAGTACACTGTTCCCAGCTCCCGGAAGGCTGGCAGAAAGGGTCGTCGTCAATCGTCGGGTGGTTTAGCAAAGAAAAACAGCAATCTGCGAAGCGAAATCCACACCAGAGACTGTGTTTTTTGTCGTTGTTGTTGTTGTTGTTGTTGTTGCTGCGTAGAGTTTCTTCAGAGATTCCACCATTGCGTTATTTGTTCGCCCAAAGAAGTCACTTCTTTTTTGACGGCGTTCCGGTCCGTTTGGGGTATCGAACAGTTTCGAAGTTCGTTAAGGAGGAAAAAACAGTCTCGCTTTGCGTGCAGAAGAAGGAAACACACAAAACCCATTTCAATGATCTGACTTCCCAAGAAGTGGCAAATGCGCGAAACGTTCGAAACGGACCTGTTTCTGGTAGCATCATCTTCGGAGGATGCATGAAAAAGGGGAGAAAAAGAAAGCCACAACAAAGAAGATCTAGAAATGCTTAGTTCCGAGTGTCAGAATTTTGGAGAGACAAAAAAAAACCCCGACGGGACGTAACTCGACACCCTGACAAGGGCAGCAGTTTAGTTTAGTCGCGAGGGCAACTAATCCACCAGCTTTGTCTCCAGCTGTGGGGTAAGAGACAGAAAAGGCAACACAAGACTAACACCAACTTTATTGTGCTGCTGTGGTGGTTTCGCGGTTTTGCCGCGAAGGTGCAGAAGCGGCAGAACTGGCTCACCCAACACGCACATAGTGTAATGCGCTCGTGGAAAATACTTCACCAGCGGGAAGCCAAAAACTTAAGTCTGGTGGAGACATGCCGGTTAGAGGGAAGTCGTGTACGTACGCCACCTGCCAGAGACGTCCCACCCGTAGTGAGCTGGAGGAATAAAACTGACAACTTAGACCAGCACAGGTTGCGTGTAAAGGTTGAGCTGAGAGGATCTTTCCCAGACATGCGGTTGCATGAGCCACTCCAAGTCAGCTTCCGACGAGCGACGACCGAGGAAAGCCAAGTTACCAAGTTGAATTTACATAAATAGTTCTAGTTGCGTGTTTCGCTCAGGTAGCGTTTGCTTCCGTTGTGCCGTTTTCGAAAATGAATAATTTTATAACAAACAAGGTTAAAAACGAAACATTTTCCGGTGGCGAAAGTTTTCGATTAAGTGATTGTGTACAGCTGCTAAGTTTTGGCCTCCCAAAGTCTGGAAACGGATTTTTCGAGCGCAGTGGACAGTGACAGATGTGCAAGATTGAGCGGCACTCTTTTACAGCAAAACGCGCAAGTGTTTTCACATTTCAGAGCGAAAAGAAAACGGAACTAGAATGAACCATTCTTTACTCACAGCGGTTTTCTAAAGAAAGTGAGCAAGGCTACGAATAAAATTGAATGAAACCAACTTCTTGCCTTATCCAGTTTGTTGCTGTTTGCGGCTCTGCACACCAAACTGCATAAAATATGCCATTTTTTATTCTACCTTTTCGCTTTTTTCTCCCATCTTGTTCCTTCAATTTGATTAGGTTGATTCGTGGAAGTTAAAGAAATTGTGAAGCAAGCAAAAAAAAAAGGCAGCAAACGAGTCGTGTTTGAATAATCCAGGAAAAAGGCTGCCCGAGCGCCCACACACATACACGCCCGCAGTGCGAAAAGTGCTACTTTAGTGTGAAAATAAAGAATACGAATCAAGTCAAAGTGTGGAATAAATACGCGCAGCTTCAAGAAAGGAAAAGAAAGTTACAAAAGCGCCCGCACAAAAAAAAAGTTAAAAGAAAGTCAAAAGTCAAGTGGAGTTGTTAAAAGTTAAAATATATTCGTGCTGCTTGCGCGAATTCTGCGAAGTAACCAAGGGTGCGTGGTGCGTACCGTTTCGTAGGCCAGTGTTATCTGTTCGAGTACGAGTGTGTGTGTGGGTGTGTGTGTGTGTGTGTGCAAGAGAAAAAGTAAATGCCTGTGTCAGTGTGTACGCGCCCATAAGCGGCCATGTGAACCGACCGTGAACCGTAATATGATTTTTCCAGCAACCGTCAACCAGAGCGGCGCAACGGCAAGTTTAGCAACGGTTTAGCGGGAACGATGGTACAGCGCAACAAGTCAAGGTAGGTTACACTGGCAATGGTATGTGAAAACATTGCCCACAAATCGAAACTTTTTGGCCAACCTTTGGAGGGGGAGAGAGTGTAGCATGGAAACATGGGCCACAGTAGCTCGTGAAATCAATTTTCTACGCACATTTCATACCATTTCATGTGCATTCGGGTACGCCTGAGTTGCTGCTGCCCTCAATTGAGGGTTGGAAATAATTTGCTAATGCTACCACAGGCACGGGGGCGAGGGAGTTTTGGAAAGGCAATGGAAAGAGAAAAATGTAACTACATCAAAGCGCATTTGGGAAATGGACAACTTGTACCGAACCGAACAATAATCTGGCTAGCGTTGTAATGCGCCATCTTAAATGTCTCCCCTAGGGTTCAATAATTTACAACACAAATTGCAGCGTGTCAGTGCACCAGCCGAGTTGTAATGCCATGAAATCGATTGTGAACAATACGCTCGCTCAAACAGTCATCAAGTCACTTTATTCAAGTTCATTATCAGCGAACATTATGTGTGTGATCTCACGCATGCTCATCGATTTCAATTATAATTGCATTATTACACCGCAAGTGCATGGCAATCGGCGGTTGAGCTGTGTTTAAGTACTGATGGTAGTGTAAGAAGATCACTTTAAAGTAAATTGGCTTTCGCAGTGCATGGGTTGGAAGTGGAATGCTACAGTTTGGGATTAATTTCTCTAAGCTATGCTCAGCAATTGGTTGAAGCTATTGATTACGCATATGGTTTATTTCAATGAACTTTTTATTCTTGATACAGAATAATTGAAATATTTTGAAACAGTAGCTAAAAGTCGATAAAAAATCCTGAAATGTTACTATGTTGCTTTTTGGACCAAATTTATGTTCCAAGTTGTAAGAAGACTTTTACAAATGTCATGTTGAAACAGTTTATTTTGAAACTATTCAAACCATTGAGCCATCAGTTTAATTGATATTTAGACGCCAAGCAGTTGGAAGTTGTCAAACAATAGAATAATAGTAATAAGAACTAATGAATAACAATTCTTTATAAATAATTTTGACCTCGCATTAGTGAGCGAATGTGATGTAGAAAAAACACTGAACCTCCATTAAATCTCATCCAAACTAAGCTTGCTCTAATCCTCTCCCTTCATAATTGCTAAACTGCTGTCCATTGGCTTCCGTGCACTGCCTTACCTGGTCCATTGCGGATAATGACCTTACCTTACCCCTTTTACCCGTGGTGCTGGGTTTCGCTTTTATTAAAAAGCATTAGCGTTAATCTTTAATTAAAACTTTTGTCTACACTTTTCTACCGGCAAGCAAACGCTCCTCTATTCCTCTTTATCGTGCAAGTTGGCACCTTGTTCTCGTTGCAATCTTTACCTGCAGCCCTAGTTGCGGCTTGTTCGGGTAAAACATGGAGCGAAGAAAAAGCTCCATCTCCTTTACTGCCGGTGTAGTTAGAAGGGCAAAGCCGAGCTTATTCAAAGGTACGAGTTACCAGTGCACCGGCTTGTGCCTCGGATCGATGCCGTGAAATAATTATAAAACTAATTTCCTTCCCGTCGTCTACCAAACCCCGGCTTGGAGCTTTCTTTCTCAAGCCAATATGTACGGTGGTGGAGATACGTTTTGGAAATTTCATGAGTTTCGATGCTACCTTAAAAGGGAGAGTATAAGCGCCCTATATTTTACCTTTCCCCGCTCAACCAAACTGCATCGAGCTTTGGTAAAAGACAAGCGTTTACCCGTAACTAAAAGATGCAATGAACTCAGCTGTGGTATAATTTCCGCAACCAAGGCTGCTGCTGAACAAACGAAGAAAGGAGTTCGGGTTTCTCCGGCATGTTTATACTCGGTCAGGACCAGTCGGTTCCAACGACAGAGAGTTTAGAAGTTCCCCACAGAACGCCTAACACCACACCGGAGCAGCGTGGAATTGCCTGTGTTGACCAAAAAGCTGGCAAAAGAGCGAGAGACGCTGATAATTTATATTCATAGGCAAGCATTAAAACACCATTAAGATAATAAATTACATTTGATTAAATCTGCATAACGCTGGCATGTAAAAATTGTTGTAAAACTTACGGTCATTGGAATGGCAGGACAAAGCCGGTAGAATACAAGGAAAGAGTGGCACATAGTCCAGGAAGTGCGGTAAGTGTGTTGTCCAGTCTGGAATGGAATTATTTTCCATTTTTTTAAATTTTGATAATACAGGAAAGGATTGCGGGTGTGGTGGAATGTAAACGAAAGGCATCTTAGGCACTGGTTTGGAGGTTTTGGTATACTTTGACCCGTTCTATACCCATTAAACTGCTGGCCGTTGTTAACGTAGCCTCTGCTGGGAAGCTTTCGCAGCTCGTTCATCCTTTGGTTCCTTTTCCCCTGTTTTACGGGTTTTTTTGTGGAAGAGCCCCAGCAAGGGTGAAAATGATTATGAGCAGCACGTAAAACACATCCGACGATGCTTCCACTAACCGGACATGGGTCCGAGCGAGAAGCGAGCCAAAATTATTAAAATAGTAAAGACGATGATGATGATGGAGATGGTACACGTTCGCACGACGATGGTCCTGGTAGCGTACAAGGTTTCCTTACCGCCAGAGATCCATTAGCTACCGAACAATGAAGACCTTACCGCCAGAGATCCATTAGCTACCGAACAATGAAGAAACCTAACGGCGGCAGCAGCATCAGCAGCATCATGAGCAGCATCGTCATGCCGTGCCATCGCTGAACTCCGTGGTATGAGTATGAGCAGTGTTGTTTCACAGCCTCCGAAAAGGCTCATCTCGTCGTAAAAACGTATCTCACTAGCCGCGTAAGTGATGATGATGAAACGATGCTCCCTATCGTACGATTTACGGAATTTTAAAGCCAAAAACCCTGGGAAATCCCTCAACGGAGCAGCGGAGGCTGCTTTGGAATTGTGTGAGTGTGTGTGCCCTTTGGGGAGCTCTCGTCAATGTCATAGCCTTTTCCTGAGTGATCCTTGCTGTGCTGTGATGCAAAGGTTGACGACAATGAGGACGAATGCTATGCTTATATGCATCCAGCGTCAGGAAAGGGCTTTTCCTCGTCTACCAGCGCGGTACACCAAACTCGTTATGTAGCTAGCAAAAGGTTACTGGTTGGATGGTAGTTGATTGCCCGAGTTTTGCATTGCGCTTTTTTTCATCTGTTTTGCTGCTTAAATTTAAGGCTGGTTTAAGAGCTGAAGGGGATGGAGTGATTTACAGCGAGAGAAATTAATTAACTCTTGGGTGAAAATTCTATTAAAGTGGCTCGTATAAACTGCTTCGAATGAAATTTACATGCTACCGGATAGGGAATGGGTGAGAAAAGTTGTGATGAAATAAGGATGTAGGTTAGCAAACACCTGTACCATTGGTAATTATGTGAAGGTTATACTGAGCCATTGATCTCCAGGCACGTAAAGGTACAACGTGCCATTTAAAGGATAGTTTTCCGTAATAAATTTTGACATTGTGTTTTATGATGGTTTAACGGCGGCAGCAGCATCAGCATTTAAAGGATAGTTTTCCGTAATAAATTTTGACATTGTGTTTTATGATGGTTAATTAGACGACCAGGAGGTTAAAAATAACAAAAAACTACCCTTTTTAATACTAACACCGGGGAGGGATGTTGTTTAAGCTACTGGTTAATGATAGTTTGAGGTTCTAATCAATATAACAAAAAAGAATATGTGTTTATCCTCCTCATGAATGATAGTTTGAGGTTCTAATCAATATAACAAAAAAGAATATGTGTTTATCCTCCTTTATCATCATTTGATTTATTTCAAACGAATTTATGCATTCTAACCTAAAATTTCAACATAAAACAGGAACCGCAAAACATGCATACAATTTTGTCCCCCACCCCTCCCGGGGAAAATTTCCTCACACTATCCCACGTCGAAGTCCCACTGGAAAACGAATCCAATTCACCGTTTTGCTAGTAAAAACTAGAAGTTAAATGGTAATTATTTCCGCCGGCAGTTTTGCGGTTGACAACGTGACCTCTAGCCCATGGAGCGTACTCCAGGGTGACGCGAAACCACTCTCCACCGGCCTACTCCAACACTCGCGAAATACACGGCCCGTAGGCATTCGATTTTCGATCCTAAAAACGGGACTGCTGCTGTCTGCGCTGCTCGATAGCGGAAATAACTAAAAAAACCATCGTGCGATTGTACACTCGCTGGGGCGTATGGTGCAGGAAATTTGAGGTTATTTTATGCCACCGAAAGCAACCCGTACGCGACCCTCAAAGCCCCATCCCGGTCGGTTCCTAGTGCGGTGCGACACACCATTCTAAAACACTACTCCCATCGCACGGTGGCTACGCATTGGAGCTTAAGCCTTGCAATCGCGGAGGTTGTACCAATTGCAGATGCATTTGAATGGATTTTTGGGCCAAAAGTTTGTTGGTGGATAGACACACACACGCACACTTGTATGCGTGGGAGTACCTGGTAACATTCTATCACCCAAAACCAATTGGAATGGAAACCCACCAAATAGCATATGGTCGCGTGTTTTCGGTTTAGGCCGGAGCGGTTGCAATTGATGCCAACCCCATTGAGAAGGTTGGGCTCGATAATGAATGTTTCAATCTTCACCGAGTAATGGTGCTGGTGGAATTTCATTTCCAGCGTAGGGGATTTCGGGTTGCAGACGATGAAGTTTAAGGAATTGATTATTTCATTTCAAATCTGCTCTTAAAGTATTTTTTGTACAAATAGTTAATAGTAGAATAGTTTCAGGCTTTAAAACGTCGTAAACTTGAATTGAAAAATTGCTCATAATATATTAGCATGAATGTCATTCAGTACTGAGTCATTTATAAACACAATTCTTTGATGTAGGTAGGAAAAAATGTCACAAAAAACCGTTCCAGCCATTTATTGTGTTGAAGAGCTTTTTTTCAGAGAGTTCAAACATTTTTGGCCAAATTTGATTTGAAAGAATTCATTTAAAATAAATACTTCATGATCCAAAAACTGGAAACAAATCAATATTTTCAATTAAAGCTATCGCCTTAATACCAAGTATGGACAAAAGTCACTTTAATCGTTCCATTTCGCAATGAAATGCAACCGATACACGTGTTTGCAGAACCGGTATAATGCTCTTAAAACAACAGCAAGCCAACTGGGAGCAGCGAGCAAAACCGATCTGCCACGGAAGCGATAGCACGTAAACATTCCATCCTAGAAAGGCTGGGCACGCCTTCCAGTCTTAAGCAAGAGACTAAAAACAACAGACAAACCAAGTGCCAAGCCTTCCTACCATGCCAACGTGTGGTTTCACAACAACGCCTCGGCAAGAAGCAAGCTGCCACAAAAGATGTCACATAAAAATCATCCCTTGGCATTGATGGCAATGCCAACGATGCCGGGGGAGAGGGGCAAACAATGGCAAGAGAGCGAGACAAGGCCCCGTAAAAACTTCTTCCTTCAAAAACCGGCTGCGCCTTTCAATTGCGCCGGGGTCAAAAGAATTCGATGGCCCGAGAAAGACACAGCGACAGCCACACCGAGCTGAATGCCAAAGTCGGCCCAGATGGGAGCAAAACTTTTCCCCCCTCACACGCCCCTGCTGTTCGTCTTCCTTTTCTTCGAATGAGAAAGGGGGGGGGGAAAGATGACAATCAAACATTTGCATATGTTGCGGATCAGCAGTCGAATTGGTACTGACCGGGTGCAAAGTGGCCACGCGGCCATGCGAAGAGGGTATGGTGGTAGTGGATGGAAGAGGAGAAAGTCACACACTCACCTACCCACATGCAAGGAGCCTTTTTGTCGACAATGGCACGCGAGTCGGCCATTTTGAAGCCACCGACGTTGCCGCCGGGTCATATTGAACCGGCATGCGGGCACTCGATTTTCTCTCCTTTAGTGCTCCCATTCCCCATTGCCTCCTGTCTGAAGAGCTTTTGAGCTGACCGAACCGAGCGGCGGGTTGGACCAAACTTTCAAAACCCTCCGTCAATTCCCTCGCACGCTTTTCCTCGGTCTGGGCAACAGCAGCCTTGTGGAAAATCTGGTCCATCTTCTTCCTGTCGGTAAAGTTCGGTCCGGTCGAGAGCTACTCGATTTCAGTCGGACCGGAGTTCCCGGTGCAGCCCGCTGCTACCGAATGCAAAGTTCTGCTCCGTGACATCCTGCAGATGCTGCCCTGGTTTGGTGTGCGGGTGTGCAGAATGCTTTTTGCCTACCATTCTCGTTCTGTTGTAGAAGCAATGCCAGTGTACGAACGAAGCCAGGCTTCAACTAGCAACAACACACACACATACACACACACACACCCGAGAAGGAAATGAGAAAGTTGCGGAAAGTTTTCCGTTTTATTTATTTTCCAATGTTGATCTGACTGCTTGTACACCCTTCTGCGCCGTTTTCTTAATGTGCAAGCGGGCAAACCCTGATATACCGTCCCAGCTAGCGTTCAACGAAGCGGGAAATGGTTGGTCCCGGCCATTGCACTAGTGACGCACGCGGTGTGTACACACGCACACCATGGGGAAGAAAACTGTCTTGCTCGAAAATTTCATTATCTGAATCGGCCCGAAGCAGTGTTTGTGCGGTTGCATCTTTAGCACCGTCCCTGGTAAGACGACCGAGCACACCGAGACGGGGAGCGGGAAGACATTCCTAGCGGTACTCGAGCACTCGAGTGCAAACGGTCACCACTTTTGCCACTTTCGCCACCCGCACGCAGCCCACGCCTCTTCGGGGAGGTTTTAAAAGCCCACCGTACCGAAGCCATCTTAATTTTAATGAGCATTTAGTTCAAGTTTCGAGCGGCCATTAATGCAACCCGGCCATTCCTTGGATGCGGGAAGAATGTGCTCGAGCCACCGAGAAAAAGCGGCACCATGAGTTCGTTGCGGAAGAGGAAGGGTAGGAAAATTGTGAAAAATAACGGCCTGACAGAAGCGTGGCAAACGCGGCGAAAGAAAACCCAGAACGACACAAAACGACCGAAAGCGATTCAGGAGCAAATGGGAGTGAAAATTAAAGTTCGCCTCGCTTCAGCTGTCTTCTTCTATGTGTGTGTGTGTGTGTGTGTGTGTGTGTGTGTGTGTGTGTGTGTGTGTGGGTGGGGTGATTTTTTCCAAGCAGAAGAGTGCTCCCCCCTCCACCACTTTGATTAAAGTTGGTGAAAAAGTTTAAATTGTTTCCATTATTTGTCAGAATGCGCGGTCAACCCAACGCTAGGGACGCCGGAACGCTCCGGAACCCTTTTCTGTCCGCCTGGCATGATGTTGGATTTCCTAGCAGTCATTTCACAACGGCTACACAACGAACCTAAACGAACTGGAAGATTGTATAGAAAACGGTTAGGAAAGGCAAGAAAAAAATGAAACCCGCTTCAATGAAACACAATTTAAACCGCATGTATGTACCGGCATTCGGTGGTGTCAGTCAATAAACGAAACGGGTTTGTTTTGATTAAGCTTTGAAAAGTGGATTTTCCATTACACTTGCGGAGTTACTTTGCCTGTAGTAAGCGTGTGAATATTTTAAATTGCTGAAAGTGATTCCAGAGCCAAAATGTTCTTGGAAAACATTTCAGTCCGAACAGCAAAAGGGTCTTTTTATGTATTGTTTTAGTTTAAATTACAATTAAGTAAATTGGATTTGCAAAATCACAACAATATGATGCTGATGTGCGAAATTGTTTTGTAATGTTTCTATTGGCCAAGTACAAGCTGTAAATTTTAGTGAATTTTGTGCTGCAAAGTGCTTATCTTCATGCTGTTTGCGATGTCCGAACATTCCAATAATTCAACCGTTTAACAATAATAGCAGGCTGAAATAAATCATGCTCGTTTGGATTGTGCGTCGAGGAAACTCAAATTAATAGGAAAATTAAGCATTAATTATGCAGTTCTCCTTTATCAACCTTTAGTTTAAAAATAAATCATTTGTCTTACTTGTCAGATTTACTTTGCAATTCAAAGAATCAAACCCACAGACAGCATCAATCTGCCGGAAGAATGTAATATCCCAGCTGTATCGCAATGCCTGTCACGCTTCTGTCACGAGCCATTGTGAGTGTGGAAAATGTCTCATCAAATCTCGACTGCTGCAAATGCATCTCCAAAATTCTTCCCCAAATGCGCTCCCAAAAGGATAGCAATTGTACCCTCTAAAAGCGACCTCAACTGCATCACCACTGGCGCCTGGCGCAGCAGCCTTGCCGTCGACACATACGCCTCCACAGTGTCCCGCTTCGGCATCAGCTTTTAAGGTTTATTAAATCCCGCTCTGCTTAGAAAACGCATACCATCCGGGACCGAGCCGGAAGCGAAAGAGGTGATAGGTGCACCACATTCGCGGAACACCGGCGCACACGGTTGATGAAGTCGTTGAAAATCACCACCAACACCACCGGCGAACTGCCGAGTGTAGAGCGCCACCCGGCCGCTTCCGAACGGTGGCTTGAATTTGAATTTTTGATTATAATTTGTACGTAGAAATGTTTAATTTTGGCATAAAGCACGTTACCGCTAACTTTGACTTCGACTTTTGCCACGGGCCACGGGCAAAAAAGGAGGGCATTCCTCCATCGCTTCTCTGTCCTGTCACGCTGTCGGGCGAGCGCCCCGCCGGGTACTAAAACGCACAATTTGCAATCTTGTGCGCACGTACCGGCCTGGCTGGGCCTGGGGAGGGACTGGTATAAACGCGGCCACACGTACGCTCCGAGCGGAATGCATTTCGGTGCATGAGCGAAAAGCGAAAAAGGACTCAGGCAGTAGTAGAGGTGCGCAACTCAGGTGAGATGACACAGGTGCAATGGAAAGGCAGGCCCAATATCTAGCGCTACCACACGCCTGTAGCCTTATGTGTGGGTATGTGTGTGTGGGTGTGTGTGTGTGTGTAATTTCCATGCACGACCCGGGTGCACACAAAAAGCTCGCATTTCGATGATGGCGCTTGCCGGTTGCGAATGCTTTCGGGAAAAGTCAAAATTCGAAAGGATTTTCCTGACGGCAGTAAAAGATTTTTTGTGTGTGGCGTGTTCCCATGTCTCTGTCCCGTAAGTCCCCTCCCCCCAAGCTTCATTCATCTATTGTTTGACGTGCGCGTTTGCTGAAATGAAACACTCTTTCTCTCTAAGTCTTTGTGAGTGTGTGCGAGCAAAAGATGAAATCGTACGTCAAGGCTCATGAATATGTTGCAAACCTTCGAGCCTCTTCTCCCGGAGCCCGGGCACATGGTACCATGTTTGAAGGTGTGAATTTTCATCATGCAACTCCAACTACTAAGGCACACACACACACACACATATATACACACGCACACATCCACACACGTTTCCCCGCCCAACCGCATTGGGATTATGCAATTTTTATCCCAATTTTAAAGCTTTCACCAGCAAGCTTCAATGTGCAAGCGCTCCGATTGGGGCGTTACCGGGGAATACAAAAAAAAAGCCGCACACAGACTCACGCAGAGCGAACTCATGAGCCCTGCCGACAGGAGCTCTACGTTCGCCGAATTCTCGCTGCACGCTGATGAAAGGCAAATACCTCCCGGTTAAGTCGAGGCCAGTTATTGGCCCTCTGTACATGCGGAGAAGGGATTGGAAGGTTTGGCGAACGGCTAGAGCAAATGTGAATATTTTATGCACGCCAATCTAAAGTTTCCGCTAACGCTGGTACAGATTCGGCGGAGTTAATTGTACTCGTGCGGGGGAGAGTGCTAGGATATTACAATTTGTACGCTACACTCTAGTTTGGTGGAAAAGGGTTGCCAGTAAGCAGACAACTGACACATGCTATGGTGCTGAATCTTATGATGTTTTCCTCCACCAGCTGTACTTCCACTGTTTAATGTTTTATGCAAATAAACTTTAACCCATATTTCTTTTTCAAATGTTTGGTAGTAAAACCAACGAAAAAATAAAATAAAGAGCAAGTTCACATTCAAGGTACGCTTAAATCGCTCTGCTTTACCCACTTCGCATTCCATCCCGCGGTGTGCGATTGCCTTCCACGCATCCTCTCGAGAAGTGACTTAAATTGGTCCTTCGAACCGAGTTAAATTGAACCGGTTTTTTGGTCCTTGCGCGTATGTGCCATTCGAAGCTCTTCAGCTGCCGCTCGTTCGATCGGAATGCGAGGATGAATGGGTATTTTTTTAATCTGTTCTTCTTCCTTCTGATATTCCTACTCCACTTATACCCCTGTGTTTCAAAGGGCTACACAAATGCACACATAAAGACGCCATCAATTTATTCAGATTTAATGACCAAAGCCCGGGACAGTATTGAGAATTATCGGTTTTTACTGTTTGTGCCCTACCCCGGAGCGGTGCCACAGAGTAAGCGACGACGATGTATGTATTCCCTCCTGCTAGCTATAACGATCCGCTCTTCCGCTTCCTCCCTTTTTCGAGCAATCACCTTACATTCTGAGCTTGGATTTGAAGCATTTCGCGTTCCGAGCGCTAGCAGGCTCGGCAGAGCCGTGGGCAGCAGAATTGTGCATAAATTGAATTTCGATACGAATTTAATTACGATAATCTGTGCTAGTGGGCTGGAAGAAGTAGTGCGAGTCCACACACACATACAGGGTAAGAGTTGGACAGGGAAGCAAAGAGAAGAAGAAAAAAACATATCGACAGTCGGTTATTCGACGTTAACTCATCTCCCCCTCCTTGCTTTGCTGCCCCGGAGAGAGGCTTTTTTCAGTCGGCTCAATAGGGCTTGTGACGGTGAATTGGTGCTACCAAGCCCGCTCACTGATCGATATCGAATTCGAATGACGCTTTCGGACGCTATTTCGCTTTGGTACGGTACCGGCCGGGTGAATGAATGGTGTGCGCCGCCACCAGTATACATTCACAGCTTGACCGGCGGGAGGGCGGCTGGGATGAACATTGCGAAAGGTCAGCATGGTACCAAATCCTGGTGTGTTCGTATTCTGTGTGTACGTCTGTCTGTGTCTGTGTTTGTGCGTGACCTGTTGCGAAATAATTCGGATACTTTCGAGAGCCCTTTCAATCGGGCACTTTCCCACCCGCACGCATCTACACGCAATTGCGGGCAGATGGGACCATGGCAGGGATATAATCTAAAATCGATATTTGCATTCAATGGTACACAGGCAATGGTAAACGCTTTTAGTATCGCAACTAGCTGCAGCATAGTGGAGCAATGGGGCACGGTAGAAAAGAAAAGCAAAACAACATTTTGAGGGGAAATCCGGAGCCGCTATGGGAGAGGATTAGCTTAGATGCATTTACGCCGCGGTTGGCTATCGGGTTGGAACTAACACGTAAAATCCCGTAATCGAAACTGATCTTCTCTCTCTCTCTCTCTCTCTTTCTTTCTCATTGCAGAATGGATTACGTTAGTTTGGGCTGTTGCACGTTGGCCTTCGTACTGTACATTAACACACTGAGCGCGGGATTTGTCTACGATGACAGGTAAGTAACGTTTAACGTTGACAAGCGAAGGTATGCGAACGTAGCGGGTGACATCGACATTGATCGACCTGAGTCGGTTGCGTTAAACGATGGTTGATCAATTTCGGGATAAATGTAAACACACACACACACACACACACACACACACACACACGTACACACATACCCACAAACACGCACATTCCTTGGCTGTGGGGAATGGAATAAATTGCTTCTGCTATTTCCGACAGCTCGACGCAAAAATTCTAGGAACCGACATTCATTACGAAGCTCTGCGTCTTTCACCAATATCAAAGAGTTGCTTTGATTTTACCAGGCGATACCCTTAACCTCCCTGTCCAGTGCAAGTCCTCGAGCAGCAAACTTGTCAGCAAATTTCCTCCACCAAGACCCTTTCTGCACCGGTCCTCCTAGGTTTCACTCTCATCAAAGCGACAGAGGACGACATTTTCATTAGTATAATCCACAATCTACTCGGCACACCAATCATGGTATGAAAAATAGGTAGCTTTCTGAAGGCGTATTGACAAGCCAGGTCGGGTCTGGCAAGCAGGGCAAGGCCGATCGGCTCACCTGGGGGAGCTTATCGGGGCCGGCACAGCAGCCGGTGATAGATTGAATTTTAATTCGTCTAGTTAATTTCACTCCATCACTTCTATTTGCACTGCGAGCATGCGAGTTTGCTGACGGTGAGAGGCTGTGAGACTCTTGGGGGAGGCTGGCACGGAATGGTCGAGGGCTATTGAGTTGGCTCGCCCGTCGGGAGTTGGAGAGTGAAAATAAGCCTGATTTGGTGCCTGATAAGCAATGGTTGAGTAAAGAACGACAAAACGGTCTAATAACTACGGCATCTGCTAGATTAATGAACGAACATTGACAATTTATCATCAACTGGGAAGTAGCTCCTGTGCTTAAACAATCTTTTTTGACACGAAAACAAAATCAAAAGCTGAGCACTGGCATTTGAAAGAAAAGCAAACGTTCAGATGCAGATGCGTTCATTCCCTTTAAGCTCGGAAATGAAATTCTTCTCGAAATGGTCCCGACCACACACATACACACAAACCACCATTTCGAATGGAAGAACACGCTGCTCTCGAGCGGTTTGGTGGCTCGACCCCTCGAGCAGCGTGTCTGTAAGTAGATAAGTACATTAAGAAGATTTATATTCAAATAAACCATGTTCACTCACACGCTCTCATACACACACCGACACACCCATAGACACAATAGATTATTCAGTGTATTATCACACAAACACGCACCAAGATGGAAAACCCCATCTCACGTCCCACACATACAGTAAAGAGAACACCGAACCTTTGGAAAAGCGAGGCAGGAAAAGCGGGCCCATGCCCATGAAAACAAGCATCCCGACTGTACGGACATTCCGGTCGGGTCGTCTGTTACATGGTTGGGCTTGAAAATGGTTATTATTTCATCGCTTCTGGATTATTTCTTGCGGTCTATCTTGTGTCTGTATGTGTGTGTTTGTGTGTTAGTGAGGTTGAGGGTTGCCTTTTTTCTCACCACACGGTATGGTGTGAGGTATCTTCCTCTTGTGCTGTCTCGTGTGTCTGAATTCAATTTATCTTGCGGTGGGACCCCAGAGAAAAGGTAACGACGCACTGGGTTAACCTTTACCTCACTACGCCAACACTTAAACGGGTGTGTGTGTGTGTGTGTATGTCTGTGCCGGCAGACACAGACACACGATCGTGTCTCATCGATTTCCGGTTGGTTTCGGGTTTTCAAGAAGAGCGAAGAGCGTGACTCTCTACCCCCGCTGAAGGTTAGAAAACCCCCCCCAACGAAAAGTCAAAACAATCGTCTTATCCCAAGCAACACAAGCTGACAGCCAAGTGTTGCTTGCGTGTTTGGCGGCAGGTTTCACTTACGCTTTCCATGTCGCAGCGTAGCCATCGGGGGTAAATTTCTTGTTTCCGGCTTGGTTGGTGAAATAAAAGTGACGAAAGGTGTGGAAAATGTTTGCCACACTCGCTAACGCTCGCTCGCTCGCTAACAACTTCCGGCTACGATTTGTTCCATTTCGAGACGCATTTTGTACACACAAAACGCTCTTCCTTACACATACCGACACACGTACGTTTGCCTTCTGGTGAGTGTGTGTTGAGTTACGGTTATTGTTTTGTTTTAAATCATTCCACCGGAACGAGACTTTTCCCTACGTCTCGCGACGCGACGCGAGCAGCACGCGCTCGTACATGTTTCCAAAGGAGCGTTTGTGTTTCCGGAACCAAACCAACACATCCGGGAAGACAGGTACGGGTAGGTTCGTTGGTACGGTGCATTAAACAGGGCAAATCGGTGTTCCGAGCTCGGGAACAGCTTTACAGCCCGAGGCCACTCGAGGTGGCTCAAGCTGGAAGATTTTGGACATTGCTATGGCTTTGGTATTGAGCATGTGAAAGGAAATTTGTAATTGTTGTGTTGTGGATATGTTTGAGTTGAAGCAAGTGGACAGGAGCGTAAGACGGAGCAGAACAGCGCTTGGACAGGTTCGACCCCCAGGGGAGTAATTATGTACACGCAATCTTTCGTCACTTTCACACCGTGGGTCAGGTATCACAGCACAGGTGTAGGTGTAGGTGTGCAAGTTATGAAGGTTTTATACTTACTGAACGACGCACAAACACAGCCACTACATTATAGATACTTTGGAGTTCGATTTTGATACCCGTAAATTGAAGCTTCTCTTGAAAATACTTTTCATCTTACAAGCTTTCATAGATCAATTCACCTCCAGTTAACCTTATCGAGTCATATCTTGTGCTCAATAACTGTCCAATAATGCAGGCACACGCATACTTGAAACTGTATTACACACACACACACACACATACACGACACGAACCCGAGTAATGGACACCATCGTTCGGCATCTCCCGTTTACAAAGGCACACTGGCAAATTGTACACTGCCATTGTCAGTCGAGTGTGTGGAGCGCATTTGCTGCAGAGGACATTACCGCAGAGGCCATCCGAGATAAGGGCAGTACAGCGCAACCATCCTCACCTGCAATGCAGGGTTTTTTTTCTCGTCTCTGATCTACCACGCGTGTATACGTTCATATACGCGTTCCTTTTGGACAAAATGGGAAGGAATTCTCATTTACGTCCGTACCGATAAGTGGACAACTTTTTCCCAGCACCCTCTGAGCTTGCACACCGTTAGAAAAATGCCAACGGAAGGCGGCAGTGGGCCGACGCCCATGTAACGGGAGTTGTTTTCGACGGCTAATTAATGATGCCAGTGAACCATATGAAACCATCCCAGCAGGAGCGCTCCGGCAACCGATGGCGATGGTGATGATGATGATGATGATGAGAAGCGTTGGAATTTGTTTCGGGTAAGGTTGGGCAGAAGGATTGGGAGTGTAACACCGCACCGACATTCGATACATGATACGCATATAATGGACGCACGGGCGTGCAGGAGGGGAGGACATCCCGGCAGGCGAGCAACATCTGATTAATCGTTATGGGCCAGCCATTTCACCGGAGCGCTTGCAATGTGATAGCAAAGAGAAGAGTTTGATATTGCTAGAGTCGGTTTTTTTTTGGTGCTTGGTGAAGGGTTCGACTTTTGGGTAGTTGAAATTGTTACGGGTTATATGCTGGTTGAGCAAATTTTCAATCGCCGCTGCTGCTGAGCTCATTATGAAAGGGAACAAAGTGATGATGGCTTTTGTTTCAAAAAAGAGTTCAGTTTAGACGAAAGGGGAAGGTAATTAATCCCAACCAGTTTATGATACACAAGCTACACAACAGATTAATGCATTTATTTTTAATTGGTAATGCTATGAAGTTATGAAATATATAGTCAAATATGTACTCAAAGTCAAACTTATTTTTTTTTCAAGAACATTTTATAAATTTCTATTTGACAGCTACTAAAACATAAGTAACACAAAATACTAACGTAAAGCTCATTTGCGTGACAGTTTACTGCTTCATTCCATCACCAAAAAATGATGCATATCAGACGCTTCCCGCAGTCTTGTTTCATCGCCCAAAGCAATAAACTAAACCGGTCGGACCAAATTTCGCTCGCACCATGTCACATTTCGTTACCGTACAATGGGAACGGTACCGAAATACACCTGTCAAGCTATTTTGATCAAAATACCGTACAGCGAGCAAATTCCACCAGCGACCAGGCGGCTCCATTGTCGGGCACGGACCACGCCAACCGAATTCCTAATCGACCTACCGAAAGGCGCGACGTTTGCTGAACATTTAGTACATTCCAGCGCTGATCCCAATCCGCCCCTTCCACCCTTTTCAAACGAACCGCTTTTGTGCAGTATTCACATATCGCTTCAACAAGGTATGGTTTAGAACGGGAAAACATAAAGCAATGTCCCCTATAACCGCGCGCACACACGGGCCTGTGTGGGCGGCATGGAACCTCGTCTGCTCTGTCTGCGCTTTCCACATTGATAAACTATTCAATTGAACGTGGAAGAAATGTATCAGCGAGCACAAATCACACAAAACCGCGTCGAAGGGTCAGAAGGATTTCAGAGGAAAAGGGTGGAAGAAAAACGGTCAATTGAATCAAAGCTGGCATGAATGAGGAGTGGAGGCGTCCTCCAACTACTCTACAGTGGGTAAAAAAAGGGTTCTAGCCCCTTGCTTCCCGTTCCTGCTGTCTGTCACCGGTTGGCTGTACGATCGCTTATTGGGTGCGTGTTTTTTTGGTTTGGTTTGGCTCCACCCTGTGTGTCGGACCCAACGGACGATGAACATGACAAGTCGCGTACACAAATGCCCTCTCGTTGTCGACGATGGTATACGACCTGGTGGAAATAAAGCTAAAACGAGCAGGAAACTACAATTGAGTGGCGAATGGCTGCGGATGGTTTGCTGTAGGCGAAGCGGACAGGCACCGAACCAGCAAACATGTTTCGGATAATGATGATAAAACATTTCAGCATGCGATGCATGATTTGTGGAGAGTGGAAAAAAAGAACGAAGCAAAGGTAGAAAAAAACTGCCCCGCCCCCCCGTCTAAACGGTCCGAACGGGTCGAATCTGACTGCGGGGTATCGGGAATCGGCAATAACGGGCCACTCATAAATCATCTACCATACTCGATTATTAAGCAACTGACGATAAACACATTTACCTGTGATTGACGGTGAACTCTCACAGAGGAGGTTCACAAACAGACCGCGGCAAACCGGAGGTAAAACAAGTGGAACTGCACACGCTTTACCACCACCAAAATATGAACCCTGAAGGGTTCTGTACCACCGTCAATCCCCGGACAGCACAGAAGAAGGAAAGAAGAAAGTAAATGGGTTCGATTGGAAATGGTTGTTTTCGGGGCAAAACGGGAAATAATACATAATGGGAAAACAATTTGTCGAATAAATATTGTATGTCAGATGAGGTTTATCCTTCGCTCTCTTTCTTTTCCCTGCCATTCTTCCATTCACCCGCTTGGTGCGCGGTTAGAGCGCTTATCAACTTTGTACCAAAGAGGGAGGGCAAAGGGTTTTGGGCAGTGATTTATTTTCGTGTATGATAATTTAATCATGTTGCTGTCATGTCGACCCCGTTACCATAGTCTAATGATAGGGGGTTATTTGCGTGATGCGTGGGGCGTGTTTTTTTTTTTTTTGGTTCACCAATGTGAAATGTTTTAAAACGCTTCGAAACGAAAACAGTCATTAACTTCTTGCTGGTAGCTGCAGATGAGGAGGATGAGCTCTTGAGGAATTTGTTTTTGTTCACTACTACGAGGTAGTAATTAAACATCAGCTGACAGATTTGGAAAAACAATATAAAGAGACTTTTGTGATATGAAGGAAGTGAACTGAAATTAAAAAGATACCGAAGATGTTAATTGTAACGTTTAATTATCCTGTCATTTAAAAAACACACCATAAACTATTAACTATGTTATGAATATTATTATAGATTAATGACTGTTATTAACTCTTATTTAGAAAATACTAAGCTTCTGTTTATGACACTCTACACATGGAAAATTCACATCCTAAAGCCAAAATCAGCCAACCAGCAAATTCATTCAGCCAACATCAAATCATTTATGAATATCCGTTCAACGTTTGGATTTGTTTAATATTGCTCTTTATGTTTAGCTTTATGTGGGCTTTATTTTGGAAAAAATATTGATTCAAAAAGAATATAACTAAGTCATTGTGTTAAATTTCAAAATCTTAAGTTTTTAAGATTTATGTTGAGACAAATACTCAAAAAAAAAACAGTTTATTTGAAATGTCTGAAATTAAAGCACATTCCAGCGCCTGCTCCATGACAGCGCTTAATTTCCCCTAAATAAGCCCAAGAGTAATGGCATTATGATCAAATTTCACTCCAATTTCAAACGCTCCCAAAAACCGAAACGTGTTGCTCTACTTCTTGGGCGATGATTTTCACTTTCTCGCATCAATTGTCTGAGCGGACCGAAAAATGTTCTACACATTGCCGCACCATCGCTTGCCACACGAGAGCTGAAACCCGAAACGCTTCCTCCTTGTGTTACTTCCTTCCGCCCCTGGTGTCTGTCACGCATTATCCCGCGGAAGCACAGTTCACTTCCTGCTCCACCAGCAGCCAGTATGCGCGCGGTATCGATTTTTGCTACGCCGCGTTCCTTTGCTATGAAAGACACAGCCCCCCCCCCCCCATCTCACTGCGCTGTGCAAATCCTTTCTTGTTCACCGCAGAGCAAACACATCCGCACACACGTTCAACCGCAGCGAATCAACCCGTCTCCCGTAGAATTTCGGGGAAAAAGATTTTGTTCCATTCCCTACTCCCAGAGCGCGCAAGAAAATGGCAAAACGTCTGGCCCCACCATCGGCCCCCGTTAGATTACCTTCCGCCAACCGGGAAAGCGAAGCGAATCCAACTGACTTCCCGTTGCTGCCGCTCTGCGCGCATTTCTCTGCCAGTATTATTTTCCTATAAAAGCAATCTAATGACAATGATTGATGAAAATTATGATCTAATGCTACCGACAATGGCTTACCGGCATACCGGAAAGCACCAAAACCGGGGGGAAAAGCAGCGACGGAGTTTCGGGAAAGCTTCCGCAACCGAATGAAATATGTTTTGTGGTATTTTTGGTGTGGTATTTCCATGGTTTTCTCGTTTCCTTCCCGACTCGTTGCGACGGTGGAATCGTTTGGAACTTGGAGGGTGGGGGGGGGGGGGAGGAAGGGCACTTGCCACAGAGCAGCAACCGAAACTGCTTGTCCAAATTAATAACGAACCCGATACGGAAACCGGAGTATCTCGATATCAACGGGCGATTTATTTCCCCCCGAAGATCGTTGCGCCGGGGAAAACAACGACAGCGTGCTAGCGGTAAAACAGAAGGTCGGCGGAGGCGTTTCGCTGACGTGCCTTTCGTTGCCATATTTTGGCAATTTTACCGCCCTCCTCGCAACACACTGCTCAGCGCGCACCATTTGTGTGAAGATATCCAGTTGTAACGACTGCCAGCGATCGTATCGTTTCTTTGTGCGATACAAAACCTCCATCGGATAGCCAAGCCAATGAAGGCGGGTCTGGTAGGTCTGGTAGGTCATTTGTCAGGAAACGGTCGTCTCCGGTCGGTCCAAAAATCGGTCGCATTCTTGACGCGTCGGGAACGGCAACAAGCGTACCCGTACAACAAAGGAATCGAACGATAGTGCCAGCAATGGAAAGTGATCGTAAAAGTGATTTTATTGACCGATACGCCGAGCTGGCTATTAATTCCCGTTTGCCAAACCGGCCAATCCGGCCGGTGGAGAGGGGCATCGTAGTTCTACCCGCTTGAGATAAGTTTTCCGCGCCCGCTCACATTGGCGCGAGGGCTTTTGGAAACGGAAATAGCCTGCACAGCGCACCGGTGGAGGGAGAACCTCTAGTCTCTGTTCTGCCCTCCAATGACCCACTTACTCTCACACCCATTTTCGTGACCTCTCTGGTGGCACATTTTGTCGAAGGACTTTCAGCGCTCATCAAACGTTCAACAGGAGTGCTCCGCATTTTTTCTTGCTGCTTCGTTGCGTGCTTTGTTTCGCCTTCGAGTCGAGTAGCAACAGTTGCTATTTCCGGATGCCGGCGTCAGCCAAGTTGACGACCTGCCGACCAGCCGGCCGATGACGGGTTGCGTGCCGTTTGCGTTATGGAACGCGTCGTTGGAATTGGAATTTCTGTTTCATAACCAACGATGGCCGGAATGGAATGGAGTTAAAACGCACCCAGTTTGATTGATGATGATAATGTGTACAAAACTGGTGGATGAAACAAAGTCATTGATGGCTGACACTGCAAGTTTTGATAAGCGAATTCTACATCAACTGCTGTCAATGCTTTAGATCTTATTACTACTAGTCAAGAAATTAGCCTATCTGATGCATGTTGATCATTATTTCAATGTTCTTAGGGTGTTATACTTCAAGATCTGGACATATTTGATATATTGTATACATCTTTTAATCAACATCTTGAGATACCATTCTAAACCAAGTAAATTGCTTTGGTATCGTAAACGTATTTGCATTTCCATTAAGATGATAAGATTTTTTCTATTTTGTGAATTCCTCTCTTATTGATTAAAAAAAAACTTTCAGCAGCAAAAACATTGTATTCAACAATATGGCAAAGCTGTTACCAAAGATTACTGACAGTGAAAAAGCTTTAAGGAAACAGCAATCGCTCAAAATACGCTTTCCACTCGCTGCCAACTGTTTGCCCTTTCGGGGTAATACCCAAAACAAATGAAGTGAAACTCGACTCCAAACACCAATAAATTAAACCTAATCAAAGGGTATATCTGCAAGCTATCGCAAACTTTCTTAAAGAATTTACAAGCCAAAATACCCCCAGTGGATGATAAGCTGCTTCGCTGGAGCTTAAATATTGATCTAAAAATTTAATCCTAATTATGCCATTTTGCAGAAACTCTTCTTCCGCTTCACCAACAGATGATTCCAAGGGCATCACGTGGCGCTTTAATCCGCTTGCCGAATTTATTCGCTTCCAAGAAACCCCATTCACCTTCCTCTCTCGCTAGAGTTGCAGGGCAAGATCATTATTCGAAGAAAATATTTACCTCACGGCAGCAGCCGCAGCAGCAGCTACAGCCATTTTGAAAAGCGTTCACACTGGCTAACAAATTCGTCTGATCTCTTTGTCGTCTGCCACCTACACGGAAAAGCCGGCATTAGACTATTTTTACGACGCAGCGGTGTAGCACGGTGTTTGAGACTGTGTAGATTTACGCACCGTAATGTAGTACCCATTAGCAGCTGGTGCGTCGCGACGTAGAGCCACAGTTCAGGGCCTGAATTTTCGTGCTGCTACTTTCACTCACTTTTCCGATGGCTCACGGGCATATATTGAAGCGATTGAAGCGGACCAAACCCGGGGTAACATTACAACTCCGCGCCGGAAGCGCCCCTTATCTTAATCGATTTAATGTGGTCAATTTATTTGGTGCCGGTTGCTCCTCCCCGTCCCGAGTTGGTTGGCTCGCTACTCATTTGTCCGAATGGCGCCTCGGACGGCAATTGGCAAAGCAGGCAAGCTAAGGAGCGTTAATTCCTGTGTAATCTTGTCGAGATTAAGCACAAACACTTAATGCCGATAGGAACGGTCCGCTCGGTGTTGCTTCGTTTTGTTTGTTGTTGGTTTCAGGACCACGATTTACACTCAAGCGTGGTGGTTTGGGAACCCCACTCTGTGCACTCCAAGGGTGCTGCGCCCAATTTTGGGGAGCCGATTCGTTTCGTTTCATTTCACGTTTCCACTCGAATTCCGATACCGCGTGGTGGTAAGTCTCGGCCCCGTTTGTTCGGGTGGGTGGTTGGCATCCACGGGGAAGGGAGCTTTTCCTTTCGGCAAGACAAATATTTGTTCGCAAACCACTAATCAAAACGAACACCACCAAAACCGAGCCGTGTTTGACGTGGAAGGGGGCAGGAAAAGTCCGCGCAAAAACAAGTGGCAAGCGGGAACGGGAATGAAAGAACCTAACGTTACCGACGGGTACGGCGCGGTTTTGGAAATTTGCCATCGTTTGGGAGCGTACAAGAGAATGACAGAAAACGGGCAAGGAGAAAGGAAACACGTGAAGGAAATTTCATCCTAATTAAATCAAATCGATGAAAATGATCTGCAGAAAACAAAAGAAGCGAAACGGATCGTAAACAGATTGTGAAGTATGTTGCGAGGCTTCTTCCGTGCTTTGATTTGAGCGAGGAAAAGCATTCCGTTATTTTCTCTTTCATTCTCGCTTGCACCACTTCATGCAAGATATAGCTCGCCCACTCTTAATACAGTTTGTGATTGGTTTTTGTTCATTTTTTTTTACAATGTTGTTTGCCTTTTATGTTTCTTTTTTACTTTTGCTGTAGTAACTGAACGAGCGTTTCGAGTGACGGCCAAATGGAACGCGTCTTGAGTTGTTTTTTTTTTCTTCCTTTTTCCCGAACATTTTGGTTTCAATTTTGGCATCAAAGGAAATTCGATTTGGATAATTCAATCTCCTTCCCTCTGTTTGGCTGGAGGGAGCTTTTTTTTTTGATAATCGCTTTTGTTCCATTTTAATTTGTTACTCTCTGGCAGATAATGGCTAAACAATGCTTATGCCATCTCTTTGATGAAGTGTTGTTTCAATGATTAAATTAGATTTTTTAGAACTTGAAGCAACATTACATTACGCTATCATGAGCCGGCTCTTTAGTCCGCCCTCGAGTTGCGCATTATTTACAGCAGTGATAAGCAATAAGCAATGGTCCATTGGCTTTCTGTGTGTGGGTGGGTGTGTGTGCGCTGCCTTTTCATGCGAAGCTGCCGCTCCCAAAGAATGGAGCCAATTTGAGCCGAATCCCTGCACAGTGCGTTTAATCGAGCGGACTAATCTGCAGAACGATAAACCCATCATCAAATCAACATGACAAAGAGCAATTTTGATGTCATTCCGATGTCTGGTTGGGTGTCTGTGTGTGTGTTCTGGTCAGCAATGCGAATGTGGCCACGTCAATGGCGCTGTCTTATCCGCACGCGTCATCTCGCGTCGCCACCCTACGGCATGGCAATCTTCGACCATGGCAAACGGTCAAAACGAGGCCCACGAGAAGTCGATTCCAGCTAGAGCTGGAAAGGACGAACAATACAACTGCAACAAAAACGCCATAACGCAACTCATCCACTGAGGGGGTGTTATGATGAAGGGAACGGATCTTTTTGATTTTTGGGATCATGCCGCTACCATGCCAACACGAAGCGCAGCTCACGTTTCCTGTTTAGCGCCATGTCACGTTACTGTTTTCATATACAATCAAAACGACCACACACAAAAAAAAAAACAAAAACGACGAAACCGACCTTCCTGGTAGCGTGTAAATGAGTGTTGATACGAAGGGCTGAGGTACTGTTCTTTCACCACCAACTACTTCCATTCTCCACCATCAACCGGGAGGGAAAACAAAACCTCCAAAGTGCAGCACAATAACACCAACAACACCGACTGCCTGTTCGTGATGGAGGGAAAGTGATAGCAATCAGCGAACGAAAAAGGCGAACAAAACCACCAGCGAACGGCTCAGAGATATGGAAACGTGTGTGTGTGTGTGTGTGTTCTTTTTTGTCTTTTCCTTTCGCTTTCCAGCCAAGTCAAGCGTAACCTTCTCCTTTTGGCGCTGTCTTGCGTCCAGCCGGAAAAAAACCGCAAACGCCAACACCACAGCCACTAGCGCGGCATTGTGCAGCATTGCGTGTCGCTTCACCAACCTTTTCCCTACCATACCATACTCTCCGCACGCTGTTAACAGTTTTTGGCGCGAAAGCCGAAGACCATCGTGACGAAGCCATTTTGCCTTTTATGCTGGGTTTTAGGAATTGTTAAACGAGCGGGAAAAAATTGCCCCACTGAAATGAAATGGCAACGACGGGAGGAAGAAAGCAGCACAGAAAGAAAACAAAGCATGGTGGGCAAAACAAAGGTAGATTGAGTGTGGAACTGGGTGGAAAAATGGGGGTCAAATTTTCTCATAGCTTCCGGTTGGGTTTTGGTGCGTTCTGGTCTTGGGCTGGTTCTTGGGAAGCGGCGTCATCGTGATGTCTTTGATCGACAGGAACTGAAGGATCTATTTAGAGATTGTTTAAAAGAATGATGCGAAGAATGTGTAGGCATTTTTACTCGTATTATCTTAAATAAATGTTTACAGTAACATGCAATACAAAACATAGTGAAGAGATGTTTTTAAAAGTTGTTTCTAACCGATTCACATTTTGGTCCTTCGAACACGATCTGTATGAGTAATGGGTATTTTTCTCAAAAACTCCCTCAAACCAGTCTCATCTCATCACCTGGTGCTTCTGCGAATACCATCTTATGACACTAGCATTTGCATATTTCCATCGTAAGTCATGTCGTCAGCTGATTACAATCGCAGAACTCCCCCGACCACTTGCAACCATTCTATTCACACAGCAACAAACGAACAAAAAAACCTGAATACTTGTTTAATAAATCATCCGATGACAGTTAGCAGCCGGCAAAATGAAGAAAGCTTTCCAATGTAACGCGCTGCACAATTGAAACGTAATCAACGGACTTTACTTCATGTTTTAATGAAACTTTGTAACGGATTGGTGGGCGAAAGCATCAATATCAAGCAAGCAAGAAATTCGCCCCTGCTCGCACACACTCTTTCCCAACAGAACTGACAAAGAATCAAACACAAATTAATCAAAAGGATCACTGACAAAGGCGAGCACACACAAAAAAATCACTGTAAAAAGAATGCTCAGCAATGAAGAAAACCATAACGAAGAAAAGGCAAAATCTCGCCCGCATTTAATTTCGATTCAATATCAGTCACACCGAACTCTGTGTGTGTGTGTGTCTGTGTAGGGCCCACACCATAAATTGTCATCGGTTTCCATCCATCGAGAAAGCGGCTCGCTAATGAAAATGAGTTTTCACTTTTCCATAGCTCCCCCACTCCCATCGTGGTGTTTCTTTGGCATGGTAACACCCATTCACCCATTGTTTCCGAAAATGGCGATGAGTTCGATCGTGCTTTTTCCTGCTTTTTTTCTCCTTTTCTGCCATATCATGACAAGCTGCGCTCACAAAAAGGTCAGCTGGAAGCACGTTTTTCAGTTGCGTTTTCTTTTGGCGCCTCATTTTATGGGGAGTAAGAGTTGGCGCTGTTTGTAACAGTTGCGCATTGACAAAGACACAGGAGCAAGGGGGACAAGACAGGAAAAAAAAAATCACGTGGAAAGGCCGGGAAGGAACGCCATTGACATTCACCGGGAGCTGGCGTGGCTTTTCGCGTGTCCGTTGGGGCGCATAAAGCGTTGCAATGTTCCACCCCACTACTGGGTGCCTGCCGAGTTTATTGGCAAGGAACGACGGCACGACGGGCAAAAGGGCATAAAATCATTAAGGCACCATAACTCCTTTGTCAATGAGATGGCGAGCAGCAAAAAATACAGAAGAAACGACGGTGAGCTGTAAAGAAAGGCCGTGAGCCGTGAACGTTTCCCCCTCTCCGGTCGACCGTCGGATAGTAAACGTCAGCGATGGCGTAAAGAAACGGTGCAAAGTTTGAGTTGAGTCGTTCTGGAAACTTTACTCGCTAACGAGTGGCCAAAGAGGAGGCGGGAGTTTTTTTACCGGTGGCTGTGGTTTTTTTCCCTTCTGTTCAGCGTTTTTCTTCTAATTTGTTTTACTTTAATTTGCAGAAGCTCGTTTTTACGCAGCTTGTTGCTTGAGGTAGTTGCTGTTGTGTACAAAACATGGTCGAACGACAGCTAGCGGTTAGCTTTTAACTTTTTTCTATTAAAAAAATCTTCCCTGATGATTGAACATGTCACAGACACTTCATTAGTGTTGTTATCATGTCACGTTTCTGCACATATTGTTTTTAATCAAATGACCTTCCATGTCAGAACCAAATAGAACACAAACACAGTTTCGTACCACTTCCCTTGTACCGTTTGATTATGATTGTTTCATGTACCAAAAATTGCAAACTCGTGTCGCCCACATGCTCGCATCATTGTTCACTGATGGTGGAAAAGCAAAATTGAACAAGGACTCCCCATTTTTACCGTCTGCCTTGTCTCCTGATCAGCTCACATTATAGGGCGAGCTCTAAATAATACAAAATAAACAGCAAAAAAAAACACCACCACACGCTCTTGTGTTACACCTGTGCGTGTCTAATACAGGAACGAGTCTCGAAGGACCCTTCTGCGAGAGCGCTCCAGCTGTGAGTGCCGCGTCGACGCGCAGTTAATGGCGTTGGCAATTTCGGTTGAAATAACAGAATTTAATTATTTTCTTTTTGTCTCTGCCACAACCCAGCACGAGTCCCCCTTGGCCTTCCTTTTACACGCAGCATGGATCTTTGCGTAGTGTTTTCAATTTAAATTTGAACCTTCGATATCGATCGTACCATGTGCGCCCGAGCCGAAGCAGAGTGGCTCTGCCTCGGTGGCGGCTGGTTTCTGCCAATACCGGTGCCAAAGCCTACCCGCCTACCCTCCCAGCAGACTAACGAATTGTTTTGCATTCCTCCGGTATCGTCGCTTTGCCGCAAAACTATTTACCTCCACCTCCACGGAAGGGTGCAAGAATTTGTGTTTCCCGGGGCTTGTTGTCTCTGGTTGGTTATGACACCTCGGGAAAATTCAGCCCCTTTTTGGCGCGAGGTAGGGTAGGAAGGAGTGAAACGGTCGGCCAAAATACACCCAAAAACCCCAAATTCGGCAGGCGTCAATGATGATCCCCCCCCTCCCTCTCCATTCCTTCGCAGCCAGCTTCCACAAACACCACTGCTTCGGGAAGTGCCGGGAAGGAAAATCAGATAATTTCCTAGAAGTAATCACCCCAAAACACTCCACGGCAAAGAAAGGGAGTGGAACACTCGTGCAAAAACAACGGTCTGGGGATTGGGTTCGGTCGATTTTGGCGGAGGTACATAACCTCATTTCTTCTTGTGGCGGCAACCCGTTCCGACAAGCTGCCGAACACCAAGAACAGCTCTTCACACAAACAACTTGCCTCCAACAGCTACCGGGAAAGGGCATATGGCTTTTCTGAAAGTACCAGAGAGGGATGAAGAGGGGAAAGTGGTACATAACGTGTGGATGAGAAGATTCGACCCGAGAAGAACGAATGCCGAGGGTGACGGCGTAGCGACGGTGCACACAGACACCGACCGACAGGCAATCTTCCAAAAACACGTTCCTTTCGGTGAGCCTTCGCTGTACACGCGGGTTCTACGGCTGTGCTTCGCTATGTCCCGCGGCTCCCGGCATCCGTGCAGTGTAAGCCGAAAATGCTTCATAAAGTTGAGAGATAACAATCATTTGATTATGATTACGTTTCGTGTCCCGCAGCAACGGCGCGAGCAGGGCACCGAGTTTCGGTGCATTTCGAAATAAAAGGGGTCACCCTGTGCCGCACCAAGCGAGGAAGCGTCGTTCACCTTCACCGGTATGACGATGCACTCGTTGATAAGACGGTTTCCCCCAACGGTCCAGGACGCAACGGTAAACAGGCGCTGAACATAATGCCGTTTGTGGTGAGGGTGCGAAACCAACGAAAAACGATCCTTGTCTTCCATCGTTTGTGGGCAAACAGAAAAAGAGGGGAGAAGAAGGATGTTGGCAGTGTGGAAACATTTTCGCTTCGTAAACACCGCCCGGCTCAGGTTACGATTATTGTCGATGCAAGCGAAACCACTGTCGCTCGCGTTTTGCTTTCTTGCCCATTTTCCTGCTGGGTTATGGTTTGTTGGCTCTTTCCCGCTTCCCTGGGTCCCTGGGTTCACCTTCAAGCAACCGCTTTTGACCAAACTTTTGCCTTATTTTTCCTGGACCCTTTTCCTCCCAAAACCGTGGCCGAGCGATTGTTGTCCTTTGGAATTGTTTGAAAAATATCGATACCCGCAAGAAAGCCGCACGATGGTGAACCTTCTTCCTGCAGCTTTCCTTCCCTCTCTCACTTTCTCTCTTTCTGTCTCCCCATCGGTGGCATTTGCGGGTGCGACATAGTTTGCTTTCCACTCGGCTCTTTCACCGTTGGTTGGTGGTGCAAACCCTTTTTCTTGTCGCTTCTTTTCGCTATGCCCAGCGTCTTTTGCTCACGGTGTCTGTTGGTGCAAAAATGGAAAGCCAAAGTCAAAGGTTTTGTAATCAATACCGCGCCCACCTCTCGGTGGAGGTTTTGGGGTTTTTCTGGTTTTGCAAACAGCAAACGCCATCATTTGTTTGCCAGGTGGTCTGTGGCGCCCGTGTGTTTGATCAACACACAGGGAGTGGGGGCAGGGCGGCAGGAAATGAGCTCATCTTTCATGCCGCGGAATTAACTACCACCCCAGGCTGTCTTGGGCGGGTGGTGGCAGTGTGGATTTGAAGGTGATGTGTAATGGGAGCTGTTTTTTATATGTAAACATCGGGTTTATCGAAAGGTATATAGAACTAGTAAGCGATCGTGAAATGTTGACGAAAAATGGCAAAGAATGAAAATGGCAAAGCTTGGTATGGTAAGAAATCAGTGTATCACGCTTTGATTTAAATGATTTTCTATTGGAAACTAATAATAGTAATCAGAGATTGTATAGCAAGAGTTTAATTGATCGCTTGCTAAAATATGATAGTATCTATTTATTATTTACAAAAATGTAAATCAATGTAAATGTAAATGTAAATTTACCTTCACATAATAATTTCAGTACTTTATAATAGGACCAATAATGCGACTCAAATGTCAGAAAAAAAGTGTCAAAATTGCTGATTTTCTATTCTGATCAGTGCTAGACAACTTGATTGGTCTCTCGTTTGACATCACTAATGAAACAAAAGACATTGGCATTACCTGACTCAAACGAAGACCGTTTTTTTTGTTGTCAAACAGCTTTCCGTCAGATTATACTTTCCAATAATGTTGTATTATACGATTTTATTATCGATTACTTAGAAGTTTAAACTACTTCAATTGCATCTAAAAAGTGTGGTAAAAGCTAACTACTTAAAAAAATAAGACAAAACTTAATCAGATAAGCGCTGCCATCCAAGATATCATCAAACTCAATTAAACAACAATAATACACCCAAGGTAGACCTATTTATAAAATTTTATGTGATTTATTTTCGTTTCTCGAAACAATTTTTGAACGAAATTAGAGAAATCACTTAAAAGCTTGTAGAAATCCAAATTCGTTTCCGTTCGTGTGGAAAAGGAAGGGTCAAACAACCTTTCCGCGCAACTCTGATATTTGGCACTATAGTCCAGTAAACTTTTAAGCTTGAAAGCTGTTGATAAAAGATTAGAAGAATTCAAATCGATGTAAGAAACAATTAAATTTTCTTGGGAAACCTTATCTTTAGTGCACTTAATAATTTCAACCATTCATAAATGTCTTTCAACACATGGGCTACTTTATTCTTCTGAAATCAATAGCTTCTCATAGAAAAAGAACGAACAATGTTTAATAATGATATCTTCTCTCTGTCTCTCCCTCTCTTTACAGGTAAGACGCATCGCTTTGATAGCTAAGTGAGTACATCATGTCTCCAATGTCAAACCCATTACCTCCCAAGCACTATGATGGAAGTGTAAACACATTAGGCAAAAAAAAGAATATTTCGAATCGATACATAATTTTTCCGGATTATCCTTAAGCTCGTACCGACCAGAGTACGATGGCGCACGACGACAGGGTGAAAGTAGATAAAATGAAGAACAAAAAACAAGGAGAGAGAGAGAAATGGAACAAAACAGACACAAAAAAATGCACGCAGATAGTGCAGAATAATCCGGTCACCTGTTTAATGCTAACGCGTAGGATTATTTCAGTCCTTTTCGTGAGGTGGAGTTTGGGGCCCACAATTTGCTATAAAACGCGAAGGAAGCGAAGCGATATTTTCAAAATGCAACAAAAAAAACCGAATGGCTAGCCATTCGAGGTCACCTTCCCGGGCACAATTGGCACACGGGATAAATCGACCCACAAAGCAGACAACGAACGCCCGGCAAGCACCGATGTGCGTGTGTACGAAGGAAAAAAAATGCCAATGATCATTTTTATGACATCGAGCGGTAATGGCATCGCGAAAAATCACGCCAGTCGTAATTTGCTGGACCGGGCGGGCTCCAGAAACGGGTGGAACGGAACGGGTGAAAATAAAATAAAAGCGTGTCTCCATTCCTTGTTCGTCAAAGTGGCGGTTGTGGTGGCAAGGGGACACTTGCTGCGTTTTTTTGTTGTGAGTTGTTGTGTTGCTTCGCGCGCTCACGACCACCGCAACGGTGACAATTCGATTTCCGGCCTAGAGAGAGAGAGAGAGACAAAGAATGGCTCGACCCCCGACGTTTTTTGACCGCGTGTCGTACATGGTGGAATGAATATCGGCCACCGGGAGCAAACAGGGCGGGCGGGTGGCCGACATTCACATGCATATATGAATAGTCGGTGCGTCACCAGCCGGGCGCGCTTATCATTATTATGCCAACGTGCATTCCCGTAGATTGACAGCTTAAATAAACGATCCACGTACGATGATCGCCCTTCCACCGGGATGGCTGCTGCCGAGTTCGATGCCGCCATTCGATGGCTGTATTGTGTGTGTGTGTGTGTGTGCCTGCTTGGGTATAGCTTGAATTTATGCTGCGCGCTGGTATGCTGGCACCATGCGTCCCCACATGTATGCGCACCGATATATAGAGGTTGATGGGCGTAAAAATGACAAAAACTGTCACAATCTCGCATCGCGACGCTCGTGCGGCGATGCGACACGATGCGACACGGACGCGAACCCTCGCAAAACTTTTTCCACGGGATGAAGATGGGCAAACCCAAAATGTGCCAATGTTTGTGTGTATGTGTGGCTGTGTGATATTGCGTGTTGTTTTTATGGCCATTTTTCCGACCGTTTTGTGGCCCGTGGGCTCATTCCGATTGAGTGAGCATGGCCGGGCGGAGGCACAGTGTGTTAGTAGGCAGAGAGTGATAAAAATTTCGGCCTGAGCTATCCTGAGCCAGCGGAAGGTACGGTATCATCCCTTCCTTTTTCACTCTCTCGCTCACTCGTTCGCTTTTGCGCTGGCAGTGAAAATCTATGCGCATTCGTTCGACACACGGCCACACGAAGAGGGGCGCTTTTTGGTGACAAGGATGCAACCTTCACGTTCACTGCGCCATACCTCTGTCACTCAAACGCACCGGGACGCGTCAGTCATTTGATGTCGGGGGTTCGGTTGAGCAAACGGCTGCACTTGTACCGGACGACAGCGGTACCGATCATTGCCGCCGGGTGCTCGAGATGCATAAAATTTCAATCACTTTTTTGTAAAATGCTTTTTGTTAAAGAACATTCAGGAACATTGACGGGGAAGGAGGAATGATGAAGAACGTTGAAAAGTGCGGGATGGGGGTGACATTTTTGTACGTAATCAAAGCGTTCGTTATCGTGATATTGAATTATTTTATGACCGCTTGCAGCTCACCGTCCTGAACGGTGGCAATCGATGAGGAGGAAGTGTAGATAAATTCATTTGATGTGGCTGTTGAAACGTCAGTTAAAAATGGTGCGTGATGCTTACACGATAGGGCATTAAAGATTAGACGGGCATGCTGCTATGCAGCCACGTTTAGCGTTGTTAAAGATAGGGTCCTTCGGTTGTTGTTAGAGCTCAATCAAATAGTATCTCCTGGTATCTTTAAGGATCTTTATCTGTTTTCAAAAATGACGGCCAATAAATTCATTTATGACTTTTGTGTAACAGTTTTACATCAGATTGAATAACACGCAATTGTAATCGCCATAAAATGTGTGCTGAAGATCGGAATTCGCTCAATTCTATCTATTGCGTTTTTGGTGCATTAATACTGGGATTAATTTACTCATATCTTATACAGCTTTCAGACACTGTAATAATCCTTTACTAAGCCACACGAAGCTAAGTTCCATATTATTTTGAACTTTTTAAACTCTGGAGACGCCTCAATAAGGAAGATGGTTCTTGAAATGTGAAGCATTTCAAGGTAAAGATAATTAACTGGTACCTCTTCATACTTTGAAGAACCAAACACCAAGACCTACACAGTTTGTTCCAAAGTATTTAAGAATACATAATTAATCAAAGAAAAAACTCCTCTCCTTACAAGATGAAAAATGATGACCAAGTTTATTCTTTCACATCGTATGACTTTGATTAGGTATTAGGAAAGACCTAGAATTCAAGATAATTTTTTGAACATTCAAGCCTACCACCAATTAAGCATAGCAAAAGGGAATTAAATTTAAAAAAAAATGTGCAACAAAATGTCATAATAAGTGGTCGGTGTGATGACAATTTGGTTATCCGCATAAAATTAAATAAAAAAGCGAAATTGAGAAGTATTTTAGAGCTTATTTTATCTGACTTTATCTAAGAAAATCAATCATAACTATCAAAAGGATTCTCTTTCGATTACATAAGAAAGCGAGCTAATGTACAGGTAGTAATAACATAACTGGCACTTTAAAATATTATATCCAACCAGTAAAATCGAACTGTATGAGATGCATTATAACAATTTTTTTTCTCTTTCTTACTTTAAAACCCCTAAAATGACCTTTATTCAAATGACTGCCTACAAAATACGCCAGCAGATAACTGTCTTCTTTGCCAGCCGAAAATGTCACTCGACCAAAAGGTGACTGACTACAATTATCCTACACCACTATCATTATCATCACCGCCATCACCGTGTTGCCACTATCCGTAATGGAAGAACGGCTGTTTGCACTGCGATCACAATTAGCTACCCGAAGCGCTTGTACAACATTAAGAGCAATGTTTTCCTTTCTCCCCCGCCAGCCCCACGCTTGACGTTTGGTTTCGTTCATTAGGCCAAACATTTTTCTCCCCTTTTTTTTGCCCTACTTCCCCCTCGAGCCACAGCAAAAGCTACTAAAGGCTAGTTCATTACCAAACGATTAGCCGTGAATAGGAAAGCGACATTTAACTCCCGGCAACGCACGCACAGGTAGCTCGGGGAAAGGTGGGCAGGGCCAAATGGAACGAAAAGAAATAAAATGAAATACAACACCATAAGCTGATTGTTATGGGTGGGCACCGCCACCATCGTCATCAGTACCGACGCCCCGAGGTCCTGTCGTTGCCGTCGTTCGGGGCAATAAAGCATTTTTGTAATTAACCGGTACGGATGGGTGTGGATGGGACCAAACTAGACTGCCCCAGGGAAAGGAGAAGGGGCGTCCCGGAGTGACAGCGTCCCAACGGGACATTCGAGACCGCTTGTAGGCTGTTAGAATGATGAGCTTCGTGCCGGGCGATGGGGATAGTTTCTGATAATGTAAATATTTGCCAACCACCTGAGCTAGGCGCACACAGCGTCTGGAGCGGCTACATCGGTCACATCCGTGCGCTGGTGCTAAAGGATGCCCTGCGTAGGTGTCGCACACACTGTCGCAGGAAGGGAATGAATAATTTCTTCATTAGTTAATGCTCTCCGTGTCTGGCTGTCTGGTCGCGGACGGCGAACTCCCTTGAGGAGCGGGAAACTCGTACTCGGCAAACACTTGGTCCAAATGGACGGACAGGTTTAGCTGCCTGGCCTAGTGGAGAGCAGTGCCCTTTTCCGTTGAAAATAAACGATTAGCATTCCTTCCCGGGCCCGTGTCCAGCTGAAATTTGTTGTTCTATTTTGGCAAGGGAATAGCAGTTTTTTTGTCTTCTGTGCTCTGCTTTTCTTCTTTCATTTTTTGTTTCGGCGAAAACAGAAAGACACGCCATGGCTTCGCATCGCAGAATTTTGTTGGACAGGTGGCATCCGCAGCACGGTGGTCTCTCCTCCCCGGGGGAGTCGTTATTGTGATTGTAATGTAAAATTATTATTCATTACTTTTGGTCACGAACCGGACGCTTTGGATTCGATTTCAAGGGAGGTTTATATCGTGGCGTGCCCTTCGAGGCTCCATTTTTACGACGCCCAAAACAAAAACCGTCCGAGCAACAAAAAAATTAGTCAAAAACATTTCCTCAAATGCTTAATTAGTAATAACACTTTTCGAGTGGTCACGAAGCGTGTAGTAAAGTATAAACGTTATTTAATTACGGAACGGTTGAGGAAGCACATTGAACCACTGGGCATCGAGCTATGTACATGCGGGCATAGTTTACGAGGTGTAAACAGTGTTTGCAATTCTGAAGACTTTATTTGTGATGACATAAGCGCACGATAAAAACAACTCCGCCATCTCCCTACGTAACGATACATTATTCAACGCAACGGGACCGGATACTTTGAGCTGGTGTTTTTTCTGTTTTTTTTTTTTTTTTTTTTGATGCTGGTGACATAATCAGCTCAGTCTGTTTCGATTCCATCGCTCGTCCATCGGTTTATGTGGCCACGTATTGGAAGCTCCTAAAACATAGCGCGCACACAGCCGAGAATGTGTCCACCCGATCGATGGTTGATGACTTCTGGCTCGTTAATCTGACAGTGGATTACATTTCGGGGACGTTGATTTCCCACGAGACTTTGCTTTTGGAATGCAGCAGCTAAAATCGTCATCGTGCTCCAGGCGTATACTTCAACCGTACTAACCGGTGACCGACCCATTGAACATGGTTCTGTTGTTTTGTACACGACGTGCCTAGGGGGAGAAACATTGTCCATTCAACTGCACTGTTCTGATACTTTTTAGTGCTTATTTTAAGCAAACATCGAGGCCACCCGAGTTTAGCGTGATGTGAGCGAAACAAACCATGAAATTGTTCCCGCGCGAGTTACAGTTGACAAAACTGTAGCATATGTGTGTGTGTATAGCGCCGGGTGTTGTCGAGCTGTACGCGAGCTAGAACTAGCAAAAGTCGTAAAACATTGAACGACAGTCACCTCTCATGGTAGATCGTTATCGCAACTGCACGATCGGACATTTTTACAGCACAAAAGGTGCTTCATATAATGGCTCTTTGCTGCGCTGTGCAAAAACGTAGTCCGATGAAGGCAAGGAGATTGTAACAAGGGGATGTTCATGTAACATGAGGATGAGGAGCATTTCATGTGACATGGCTATAGTTATGAACAAGTTTAGTAATAAAGAATAATACTCCAGTAATTTAAATATATTGAAAGGCTAAAATATTTATACAAACTTATTGCTGAAGGTACACTATCATCTCAATACTTAAATATTAATGGTTGATATAATGATTCTTTCGTAAGATAAAAGTATGTTAATTTTGTGAAAAACATTGTTTTTAATGTTAATATTGTTTAAACCTTTTGATTGAGCGCTGTGGACATTTGAGATTGAAATGAGTAAAAAAAAGACAATTTTCATTATCCATTAATTACTATAATTCAGTTTGTACTCATTTTCCTCCATTACAGCTACAGCCAATTAGATAAATAGTATCAAATCCCCGCTTCCCCTCAACCCATGCACAGCACAATGCAACAAAGTTAAAACCCCGGCAGCATCGTCCATCGAAGCATTTGAACGCTCTTCCTCGTCCCCGCGCTAATAATCAAACCACATTTTTCACATTTTTCGAAAAACACGTCTCCACCATTAAAACAAATTAAATATTTTGTTGCGTGCCGGTAGAAACAGTCACCACCGCGCACACCCTTGCGTACAACGCACGCTGAACCCGTTACACGAAGCGCGCGCGCGCTCTATAATTGATTGATAATATCGCGCGATTTGCGTGTTTAATTAATAACGACGGGCCGAGGCAGCGGTGGGAGCATGCTGGACACCCCTTGTTCCAATGTAGTCACGTATTCCAGCCCTCACTTTTTTATATGATGTTTTATTTCGCTTTGTTTCGGGTTTTTACTACTGCTGCTGCTGTCCCACTGTACTACAGTTCGCCCGGGTGGACGATTCAATTAAAAGGAAACTAAATGGAATTTTATGATCACTAATTTCAGCCCCGGCCTCGGTTCGTTCGATCGTTCTGGAGGGAATAGGGGAGCAAAACACGGTTTGAAACAGGGAAGCGAGTGTGAGTGAAGCGACATCACATTTGTATAATTCCATCAAACGTAATGGACCTGGAGTAAAGCCTAGAGAGAGCCTGGGATTCCTGGGAGCGAATTACACCTTCCGGGAGCTCGGGGGCAACTGAATTGCACGGAACTCACTTTTATGTTGTTGCGTCCTTCCTTTCCTCCTATAAGAACAGGGCCACAGGAAAAGGGAAAGGCGTTTAGCGTTAGAAATGAGTCAAAGTAATTTGATTAAATTTATGTCCGGCCATGTTTTTGCCTGATTGTGGTGGTGGTGGTGCTCTCGCAGGAGATTGGAAATGTTGCTAAAAAAACTCACAACCCTTGTAGTGGACATACAGGGTAGACAAATAAACATTTGTGCACGTGGTGCACGGGATACACCTTTTTCAAAACACTTACATCGAGTCTGAGTTCCAACCCTGCTCGAAATGATAATTAAAACTGCACGAAGAGGTTTCCATAAAATCGAACGGATTTCTTGCATACGCAACAAAAAAACCATTACTCCATACTTCTTCCTTTTTACGATGGCTTAGGTGTTATAGTGTTGGTAGTAAATTTTACACTCAGCTCTATCGAAACAAACTTTATGCACGCAATGAGACATAAGAAAGAGGAAAAATCCCAATGCTGCGAAATGCAGTGAAAAGAATCGGAAAAGAAGCCGGCTTACGATTAAAGTTTCGCAACCCATTCCGGTAAGCACCTCAGCGCTAAACCAGCACTTCTGAGAAAACAAGAAGCTGCAAAATTAACGTAAATGTATTCCGACGGATTTAATCCACTCTTGCGCTTTTCTGTGCTTTTTGCCGGAAGTGGGCGGAAAGGGGTTTGCGTTAGCTTTAAGAGCCACTTAAAGCAAGAGCAAGAGTATGGAATGGAAATAATCGAAATCGCTAAACTTTTGCCTCAATCCAATCGGGTGCTGCTGTTCGCCTTCTTTTCGCCTTCTTTTTGCCATGAATATTTTACCACCCTCTCGCTTGCGCACACACCTGGTAGGGTTGGCATCAACTTCTTATTTTCATCCTTTACCAATGAGCTGGTTCTAAGAAACCTGTCGATTACAGATGCAACCTCACAACATTGCGCATCAATTTAAATATATTAAATGTGGCGGGCGATGCGCCTCCGCACGGTTACGTGGCGTAGCTTTTAAACAAGTGGTGGTGACCTAATTTTTCTCTACCTATGTCTCGCCAACATAAAAACCCTTCACGCCCGTTCTCCCGTAGTGGGCAGAGTTTTAATCCTTTACTGGGACGCTAGCGCTGCAACCGGAAAGCTTCCCAGCTGATGAGTCCGGTAAGCGGATATTCAAATTTGCGGCAACTTTTCCCCTCGCTTTTAATGGATGAATTGAAATTTGTTGTTTGTTAATCCGAAAACGGTTAGCAGCTTGCTAAGAAAATTGCCAGGGTTTTGTGTTTTGAAATCTAGCAAAGTGAACGTTGAAATGTATACATATTCGTTGTGTGTTTTGTTTGTTTTTTTAGAGTGGATTTTGAATGTTATGCCAAACTATATAGTATTACAGTTTTTTTATCACCTCAGCTCCTGTATGAATGCGTTTACTACGTTAAAGGCACGGAACTATAAATTCCAAATTAAAAATTAACTGTTTTACGACACGTGCTAATACACACGTGTGATAAATCTACTCTGCACCATTGTGTTCATTCAATACACTCCATTTTCCATACACAAAGCATCTCCCTTTTGTTATTGAATGTTGGAGGTGAAAAAAATATATCAATCAATCAATATTTAGATAAGCGAAAATTGGTACAAACGCATCACAAAACCACCACGGGCGACTCCCCGCGCGCGGTAACTAAAACATGACAACAATATGTTAGAGTATTGACTATTGTACCTTTCCCCGGTGCAGTCCAGTTTTACTCTACCCTAGCAAGTTATTCAATAATTTCTAAGCCCAACCCAATACATCCTCGCTGCATAATCCATTAACCCTAGCACGGCCTCACGCGTGCATCATGGAGTGATTAATCTCTGCCATTCGCCGCGCTACTTTCGTTTGAATATTCGACCACAAAAGGACACCACAAAAAGGTACATCAACATCATCATCATCGCGTGTCCGGTAGGAAGGATAAGTGAATGAATGGAAAACATTAAAACATAAACATTGCCCACTATGGTTTTCTTCCCGCGCCCCTTGCATCGCTTGCACAGCGGAACATCCACAGGACGTTACCAAAATATCAATAACTCCCAGCCTATTCAACACGAATTCATTTTGGTCGCTCGAGTTGGGTCGGAGCGGCATACAATTTGTCTGCCAGCAGATGATGGACATTGTTGACACCTGATATGTTTGTTATGCTCAACTGCCAGCACCGTCATCGGGGCTTGTTTTTCTTGTTTTCCACAATCCACGCTCCGATATCCATGCCAGAGAGCGTATCGGTCAATGTTTGTACATTTGTGTCCGGCGCTCGGCATGACACGGGAAACCACTTTGAAACTCAAGTGGCAGGTCAGGTTGAGAACTGTAAAACAGAGCTTGAGCGTGGTTTGACCCGCGGCACACTGAATTAAACAATGGCTCTAAAATAACAACCAGCGCACGGGACGACCGACACGGATGACCTCATTTGGAACGTAAAAGTGTGATGGCGTTTGCAAAACGCACCGAGGATCATCGAGTAAGGTCATCGTGTTGGATCAACAAAACCCAAACCCACTCACTGCACAACTGCTTGCACACACAAAAAAAAAACATATGCTCACCGACGCCGTTGCACCAGCTGCATCCCTTGCGATGAATTCATGCGGCAGAGACAGCCGCCACACTTCCCCACGAAAGCCTCCCGGAGGGTTAATGATGGTGGTGGTGCCATTGATACATGCGTAACTACCCCGTGCAACCATGGGAACGTTGCTTGGCAGCTCAATTTTTCATTTGGAAATTAATTACAAAATCAATACTTTTATCATTAATCAAAATGGTTTGCCGTTGGTACCATTGCGTTGGTGCACGGAGTGGATATTTACAACGAAAAAGATAAATAACAATAATAATAATGTCCCCATGCGCAAGTCGGCCAAGGGGACGTGGAGCATGTGCTTGCAGTTGTCACTTTGTCAGCGAAGAATTGTAATCGATGTGAGTGCTTCACTCCCCCTCCCCTAGGGGACAGGAATACCCGTGCGATTGCAGATGGTATAAATCATCGGATGGAAAATAACGATCGATCAAGCAAGCCGGAAAAACCACTGCCACCACCATCCAACCCTGTTCGAATATTACATTGCCCCACCCAAAACCGAAAGCGTCCTGGGACAGGGGAAATTGCCATATTTCCATCAACCACGCCAGTTGTATATCGTTCGGGGGGTTGTTTTTTTTTTCGTCTACAGCACAAAATGCGCGATGTTAAATTATATTTGACTCATTGAGCAATGTTTGCCAGCTTGCGCAGTACGAAGTAAACACCATGAATGGTCAACAGCAACCACAATGTGATATGCGCAGTGTGTGCGTATGTGTGGCATAATTGAGAGCAGTTCAATGTTAAAGCTTAATGATAATATTAATATTTCTATAAGTGAATTTACCACTGAGCTCACACCTGAGCAAAATCGAAGCAGAACGAATTATGTTGTTTGCATTTGCACTGCAGTTCTGACGCTTTCCACGAACGATTGGTTGTTTGAGCTGGAAGGGTCATTTCGGAAATCTATTTTCATTTGAAAATGTAAACGTGTTTTTATCAGCTCAATCTATTTATTGCTAAATGTTTCTCAGAAGCTTGTTAAACAATTTAAATTTGAGATTGTTAGAAATTCCGATTTACAATTTTAAAGGGTTAGAATAAAATTGAATGAATATTTGATTATTTCACTTAGTGCAAAGTTTATTTACCCGTAGCCGCCATATTTCATTTATAATGTTCATTTTGACTACTTTTCGTATAATCCAATAGCCAAGCGACGCTTCTTTTCGCTTTTACACCACGAATAAGGTACATCACTTACTGCAAAACCCTTTTCATCCGAACTTCATTAGATTCATTTAAGCTTCTTTGTGTTTATTTATGCGTCACGGCGTGGTTGCCCGTTTTTGGTTCGCTTTGCTTCGTCAACAAGAAGATTCCCAGCAGAAAACCTGCCTTTGCGCTAATGGTATCCTTCGCCCGCCTGTCTTCCCCAGTTTGGCATCCAATAACGTTCACGCTTCTGTTCCTTACATTATGCAAAATCTTCACCTCAACGGTTTAGCGTCCCACTCGCCTGCCACACCCCGTTGCGGAACCGTTTCCCTCGACATGCCACCCATCACAGAGTGTGAGTGTATGTGTATTTGAATAGAAGCTGCCTTTTTTTCGCTTTAACATAATGGTCGGTACGGGTGTTCGGTGCCGTTTGCTTCCATTCTATTAGCGGCAACGACCATAGAATGGATGTAGTTGCTGCTGCTGATGCTGTTGTACTATATTGCGGAGATCACCACACAAAAAACTCCCCCGTACCTCCGAATGCAGTAATGAAAGCGAAAGAGAATCCTTTCACATCGGCACCGGGCGAGCCATGCACGATCGCGCGAGTTGCGCAAAAAAAAAAGAACTCACAGACGGCGCGAAATTGGAGAAGCTTGAATGGAGTGGTGGAACAAAAAAAAACCGCGTGGAAATATTGAATGCCGAGCAAGCTCGAGTCTCTTGCCCAGGATCGGTCAGCGCGCCACCGCATCGGAACGTGCAACGTGGTTGCTTGTTGCTGTGCAGCTGCGTGGTGGCTCTGGGCGTGGATTAAATAACAGTAGAATAATAATTTATTACGTGCTAAAATTTTCTAAACCATACCAACCATCCTTTTGCTCGCAACGAAGAACGATGACGGATCTATGGAAGCCGCTGGATCTCCCAGGGGAGCTGGTTTCTGATTATTTAGCTCACTCGCTAGAGACTAACCCGACAAACCCATGTTTTTGCCGCCCGTAATGTTCGTCTCGCTTCACGGCGATGCATCTTTGTGTGCATGAGCTTGAAGGGCTTTTTCGCTAGATGGATGCTGTGTGACAACGGGTGATGCTGCTTCATCCGGGCTCCTCTAGCCCTGTGACAGCCGGTGATTGTAAGTCGAAGATGGACGCCTGAAAGCGAGTGCGATGACGATTTGTTCGAACGCTATTCCATCCCTAATCCTCTTCCAATACCGTGTGTCACAAGCACGAGCTGTCACAACTTGTCACCGAGAGCTTTCGGGATGCTTGACTTGGTGGTAACGGTGGATGTGGATGAGGCATGGGCGCTGGTGGTGCCGACCATTGGGCGGGGAACAGTTGACAACAGTGCGACAAACCATGCCGTGTGGCACTGGAGTCCGATGATGCTATCGCTTCTTGTTGCCTGGGTGATGATAACCTCTCGGGGCCATGGCGGGAGAGGGAAGAGTTGAGTGATATTAAATTCTTGACAGCTTTCTAGGAAATGGTACACTTTTTACTCACTATCATTATCGTTATAGTTAGTCTGCTTGTTGCCATCAACAAACAGTGGACCAGTGGACGTTTTAATGAAGTTAATGAAAAAAGGGAATAATTGTGCAATGAATGGGGAAGCTATAGATTTAAACGTTACTTGTGTTGTTTAATTGTTAAAAAAATTCTTCGGACAACGATAACAAGCTCATGCCAGTCATATCAAAGGCCTTCGTGACAAGTTTAATACCTTTCTAATGACTTGAATTCCTCAAAATTATCTTTGGTAAAAAGCACAGCTTTAACTATTGAATATATTCGTATAGTCTATTTATAACAAGCATGTCCTTGGAAATCGGCTTTGGCTTCACTTTTATGACCATTTTGCCGACTTCTGATATGAAATTTTTGTCACACGTCTCGAATAGTTGACATCAATGACAATATTGGATACTGTTCCGAGAAATCTGGCTGTGAGGTTGATATCATATATTGTAGGGTATAAGATTGCATCAAAAAGAAGCAACATTCTAGGAAAGACATGCTACATCAATTCCATTTTCCTAGAATCTTAGTTGGAGACACAAGAAATAATATGAAAGGCAACTATTCCTAATCCATTGCTACTTATTTCTGAAAAAAATGTTACCCAAACCACTTACTATCAAAAGCATCGGTAGATCACAGTATTTGAAAGAAGAACAAAACTATTCTCTCGAATTTTTTGGCCTTTTTTCGGGATTAAATTACCTTATTTCTATTTCTTGTGTAGGTATTTCTGATCAAAATAAAACCATCCATAAAATGTTGACTGCTTTCATAAATTGGACTTTATAAGAAGATGGAGTATTAGTTCCCGTGAGTTAATAATAATCCTCATATCATTTAAAACTCATAGGAAATGGAAAAGTAGAAACAAAGTAAATAAGATCCACGCATAAAATCCTTCCCAAGCACACATGTGTCCTGTTCTATGGCGTTATTGACATAACCGCGCACAATAATAGTAATCACACTGATGGGCAAGAAATGTGAAACATTCCAACACAGACCAAAAACAGAAAAAAAGTAGCACCCCGTGGCCATGAAATTAAATTGACCAACAACAGACCACGTATACAACAGGGCGCGCTTTACAAACCACCGGACCGGACTGCGCGGGTACATGGCACTGTGGTTGAAACCTCGACGTTATCTCCCCGCACGTTGACACGCCCAGATAGCATTTCACGCCGTCCCATTAAGCAGCAGCGTATTTTTGCCTAATGGTTGAAACACGACACGGGTTCGCTGCCACATTGCAAAAGTAAAACACTCACCGTCTTCCCGATGGCCGGAAGCGGGCCGGAATCTGCAAAACAGCGCACACATAACGGTGTTTCCAAGGGAGGTTATTTCGTTGTTTGTGCTGAACTGGCAACCAACCTAATAGCAGCAGCAGTGTAGAAACACACTCACACACGAAACTCCGTAACGATGACCGGACGACAACAGAGTGTAACACAACCATCAGAAATAATCTCATTACGCTCATCAATTTTCACCCACAAATTTAGCTTGGCAGTTAGACGAGACCGCACTCGATCCGCCTTCATGAATGAGACGAGTCCAGTGGTTTGGCAACCGTGTTGATGTTTCAATTGAAATGAGGCGAAAATTTTCTACAATTTACCAACCGAGAGATGCCGTTTTGTTGTGCCCTTCTCTGTGCTTTTTTTTTGGCAGCACAACATTTTGCCGGGCAACAGCAATGATGCGTAGATTGGTGCTTCCCGGGGAAACCGGGAGCCACACCAACATTACCGAAATCATCATCTTCATTATCATCTTTACTCATCAACGCTAGCGAATAGAGGGAATACACAAAAAAAAACAAGCACAGGACGCAATAGGCAAACGCACAGCCTCATTCCGCTCATGCTGTCGCAATGGTGGACCGATCCGAAAGCGAACAAGGTCGAAGGCGAAATTGAGGCTTAATATAGCGTACATCGGCTGTGAGCTGGGTTGTGATGGGAGACCGTTTCGGGGGGGGCTGTTTTTATACTCAAAAGAGAGGTGAACGAGCACGTTCCTATCTTCCTCCTGCTCGACCGTAAGTGGTCACCAATAGCATCCTTCATAATGAACCACCCAAAAACAGCTAGCCGCTACAACACGGTCGCTTGTGCTCGCACCAGCTTCGGCTAACTCGTCATAGGTTTGCATCATTATGGGCGTTGCAGGAGGCACCGCAACTGAACGCCGTGTGGTACGCCACCATCCATTTTCAGAAAGCTGATGAAAATTGCCTCCATTTTATGGATTCTTCCACCGCTGTGAAAGTGGCTAACACTACAAGATGGGGCTCGTTGTTAATTTTGTGTTGTTCTTTTACGTAAAACCAACGAAAAAAAAATCCTCCATTTGATAGCGCCTTATTACACGACCATCCCCTATACGGTCTAGGGGTATAAGTGGGTGCGGGGTTTTGATGGTAAATTGTTCGGTTAAGATGTTTCATCAAGCAGTTGCTTCTAATTATTTAGCACGAGTTATGCCATGGCAATAAAACTGCCCCGAATGGGTGTTATCTTGTGGCTCCTTTTCACCATTTGCTGTTAAGCCGTCCACTTTTTTCTCCCCCCAACATTCTTTAGATCGTATCCGAGACGATAAAGAAAGCCCTCGGACGCTGCACTATAAACGTGGATTAACGCAAAGCGCCTTCACTCTTCCTTCTGTTTTGTTGCGTGCGTGTGTGTGTGTGTGTGTAAGTCCTTGTGGCCGCTGAGCTGGCCGTAAATTGACCCTGTCCGAGCCATCACCAACGGAATCGTGTTTCATCTCATCCCAGGTCATTAAACCTTACGACGTCTTGACCAGCACGCGCTGCGCGTACGATAAGATTGCTACGGGAATAAGGGTGCAAATTGGACACAATTTTGGAACCGATTTACACCCCAACCTTTCCACTCGCACCCAACCGAAAGCAGACACCATGGGCAGGGCTAAAAGGAAAGGATTTTCGTTGTGGAATTAGTTGAGATTAGAGGTGGTGGTGGTATTCTACCCGCTTTCTTGCTGAGTAAAATTTATGAACCACGGGCAAAGCCGCCATTTAAGGCCGTGTATGAAATGTGTGCAGTCTGGTATGTTTTCCCCCTTTAGTTTTTACGGGGCACACATTGCTAAGCCGCATGGGAAGCCATTTCGCTGCCATAATTGACGGACGACAACGGCTCAGGATGGATTGCTGCTGCTGCTGCTGCTGGCTGATGCTCATGTTTTTCCGTTCCTCAACACAAATCCTGTTACAAGGCTTCCGGCCTGACGCAACCGGAGACGCAACCGGTACGGGTGCCGGTGTCGAAAAGGGCAAGAAAACCAGAACACTCGATACTTCATCGACGCCATATAATACCGACAGCGGTGGACGACGGTGGTTGGACGTGGTTAAGAAATCGTAAAAAAGGATTTATCGTCCCCGACGGATGGTGCGACTGCGACAGCAAACGGTGCTAATTATTGACAAATGGCGTAAAATATAACAAATTCCTATTCGGGCAACACAAACTAAGCTGGTGGAGATGGAGAACTAATGGAAAAAATGTTTTACGATCAGAAGGTTCTGCGAGCCTGTGAGGCTGTGAGGACTTTCTTTAATGATGATCAACTTTTTTGCGTTGTTTTATTACGACAAATAACAAATTGGGGTTTATGTTGCCCTGAGAGTTGGATCGTGGATGAAAGTCTATCAGGTGGAGAGATATGAAGCAAACAAAGAACTCGTAAAGTGAAATTAAACCCTAAAAAATGATATCTAATGTGAAGAACCTAGATTACAGTGCAAAACAAATAATAAATGGTAAGATTTGCTAATGTAGGTAGACTAAATAAGAAATATAACGATATATGAAGCGACAAACTGCATTTATCATGGACCATGACCCTTTTTTACCCAAGCAGCTTCTCATTGAAACTCTATTTTGCGAATGATGCATAGCATTGCTGTAACTAAAATGTACATCAGAATGAGGACTCAGTGTGAAGAAAAATTACAGCACATTCCGATATTGAGAACGGGTCATGCCATAATGGCAGACATAAACAAGTACCCTTTGCTCGAGTCATTCGTTTTCGATCGCTGACTGGTGGAAAATAACACAAACGTAGCAAAACAAAACCCCCAGGAGACTCCTTCCGGAGAAAGCTCAACAGATGATTTGTTTCATTCGCGTTCGCATAATGCAAGTAGGTCAGTAAAAAGGCAAACCCTCTGCTGAATAAGCTCGGCTCTTGCCAAGGCTACATTTGCAATCTGAAACCATTCGAGCCACCCAGTCAGCTAGCGAGCCGTTTCGAGAGCATCTTGTTATCTTGTTGTTGTTTGTCTGGTCTGGTTTCTGGTTCTTTTCATAGAGAAAGACAGAAGAAAAAACAACTCCCAACTTGCTTGCCGAATGAAAGCAACGTGGTCATTCGAATCAAACAGCAACGAGCTGGGAACAAAAACATCTTGCCATTTCTTGGCAAAAACAAAACAACAAAAAGCGAGGAAAATACAGCGCATAGTATGTGCAGCGGGCCAGTGTGGCCACACGGTAAACAGTGTTGCTAAGAGTCGGAGCCATGTGCCGCTTCAGGTATTCTTTTTTTTTTTTAGTGTTCCTTGCCGATCGCCAACCAGAACACTTTTCTTTGAATTCAACTCCTGTGGATGGTTTTCAATCTTCAACGAGCTTGACTACCTGTTTATACGTGATGCTCTGCCCACCAAAGTTCATAACAACCAACCGGCGCATCGAAAGCAAGAGCAAAATCCACAACCCCCTTTTTGTTTGGTTGGATTCGACCGGTATGTTGACCGCTTCACTTTATGCAATTGCAGTCAGGAAAATGGCAAACAGCGCTTTACACCGAACCGGCAGCGAGAAGCTGAGTTCGGTGTTTTGTTGTTGTTTCCTTGCATTTCGCATAGATTTCCTCTTGATCTCTTGGGCACCAGCTCCAGTGTAGAATTGTGCTTAAATTGTAACGAACCACGAACCAGGCGTCCTTTTTGGAGTTTTTAGTAGAATTGGATCCTTCAATTTTGTGGAAAAGGCTCAACGTGGAAAACGTAAACAATTTCAGTGGAAAAAGCGACGTAGAAGATTGAAGCGTAATTTAATCGCATTTGGAAATATTCGGAAACAAAGAAATGCTTTCTATTTGAGCAAATGGTATGTCATAAGAACATCTCCTTTTTGTGATCTAACGTTCAATGTTTTAAAAGTATCAAGCCTAAATTCAACAAACTTAACAACTAACGACCTTTATTGTTCTTTTGTTCTTTGTTACAGGTAACTAAAATGAAATCTTCGAAAAACTCAAGCTGATAAAAGGTATTTCAATGGCTCGTCGACAGGCTCGTCAAGAAGTTGCAAGACATTTAAACCATCTTGCCGGTCTGTCATACACTCTAACAAAGTTAAGCAACGTTTTTAAGCAGTTGAGCTAAACAGTCAACGATAGCAAAAAACCGCGACGATCTACGTGACCCTTTAAATGGTTCAACCAACTATGTTGCTGCGCACGTTTCAGTGTTAATCCTTTGACATTCGACCATTACGTACATTAGGCTTAGTGAAAATAAAACCCCTTAGTGGAAATACAAGAATAAACCCTACTTTGACACACACACACACACACACACACACACACACACACACACACACACACACACACACACACACACACACCATTATCCATATTCCATGTCTGGGCTTACAACTTTTCCCGCTTGACTTTCGTCTAAAAAAACTAAACGTCGGCTTGACAAAATGTTGCATTAGAAACAACTTGGCAAGAGGTAAGAGGTAGGCCAACATTTTGTGCGGACGTAAGCTTTTTTCCTGTGTCTCATTTTACACCATTGAAGCTACGTAAAGAAGTAGGGGAAGCCATACGCTATGTAAGGATCATATACGCTCACAAAAACAGAGGTGACCCAAACAGCGAAACCGTCCGTGGGACAATGCCTTCAAAACCAAATCGGCCAGTAAATGGGTGTACATGAGAAGCAACAATTTGATATTCGTCGTCCATACCCAATCCTCCACCAGGGTTCAACCCCTTTGTGAAGCAACTTTGTGCCAGTTGGTTGCTTTACCGGGAGTTGGTTCCGCAAACATGCCCCAGCGCACACCAGTCAAGCGACGGTGAACATGCCGGGGTGAAAAGCTCGAGAGTTCTCCCTGACGTCGTGTACTGCCGTGTACTGGGCACGGCGCCTGTTGTCTCATCGGAATTCCGGACATTGTCACTAATATCCTGGCACATCCGTATACCGAGCAAACCCAAACACACACGCACACAGAACAGACGTCACCACGCTCTCAGCCCTCGGTCGGCATTCTAAAATCGTACAATGTTTGAAGAGCAACCGGTACCTGATTTTCAACAGTGTATCCTTTCGTCCTGAATCATTTTTTGGTGCCTCCATGAGGTGCCTTCCCAACCACACACTTACTCGTGAGCGAGCACACGGGCGCAAAATTCTTACCGGAAGAGCAGGAAAAAAAACTGCTGAAAAAACGGGGAGATGAAGTAAGAGGAAATACAAAGCATACACCACGTATGCTTTGTACCTTAACATAAACCATCGCACTGCTCGGAGTTCCGAGCATACACACCGAGCAGAACCATTCACCCTGCAGCTCCCAACCCCGTTGAGCAAACAGAACCAAACACAACAAGTCATTCGAAACGGATGAGCAAAAAAAAAAAGAAAAATCTAACGCTATCCCCCCAAAGCTAGGCTTCCGTTTACTTCGCTTGGTCCATTCGAAAGCTTCACCCGTGTGCGTTGGCCAGTGTCTGTGTGAGGTTTTTGTTTTAACGCCCACTGCCATCACTCCATTACCACCAAAACGGCAAGCATTTTTTTATCAACCCATTGCCGGCAAACCGTATGTGGCTCGCTCGGTAACTTCGTAATATTTTTATTCAAAACACACCACCACACACTGTTTGTGCACACACACACACACACAATATGCATACCATTTTCTCGTTGTTTTTGAGCCTTATATCGTGCCGTCGCTCCGGAAGTAACCTGCCTGAGTGGTCCGTTTTTCCAACTCGTTTACATTCGGGTTTGGAGAGATACTGCGAACGTGAAGGCTTTCGATGAGGAAGAAAAACGGGCTGTGCAAAGGGATAACATTTTTGCCACTTCATCGAATCTGGTTTCCTTGGCTGTTGTGTGTTATGTTTCCTGCTGAGAGGATGCTGCTGTTCTGTTGCATATGCAATGGACGCAAGTAAAAAACAAAAACAAACCAAAAACAAGCCAACACAACTCCATTCCGGGGAGTGTAACACCAAGGTATACTTTTTTTTATTTTAGACGCAAGAACAACTCTTCCCTAGAAGAAGCTTCACATAACATAGTCGTGCCGTTGAAGTTGTTTGTGAAAGTGTATGCGAAATTCTACCAAAATTATATCGAATTTAATAAAAAACCATGCATCCATGATGCGGAGAAGAAAACGTGTGAATAACTTTGGCACAATCAATGAATCATGCAAATGTCATTCGAAGGTAACTATCGATTGTCTAGGTTGTAGATGTTGCACTAACTTCAAGGAATGGTCCATCACAAATGCCTGCGTAAATGTATCTTATATTTCTTCCCATAAAGTTGTAATTTGCCCTTTGCTCAAAACAAAATAAAAACAGAACAACCTCTCAGAAATCCTATCTTTACACTCGCTCACCACACAGACACAATGAGCAGTGCGGTTTATATCGTGCTGAAGTGAACGCGAAGCATAGCATATCACATACACTTTCCCTTGGTCTATTAAAGATTTATTTCGAATCATCACAGAGCTGAAGGGTTGGTAATTTTACGAGTGAAACAAATATGCAACCATGCACAAGAAGGTCAACATGCAACACACAAAAATATATATATGCAAGCAACACTGTTGCCGGTGGTTTTCCAAGCTTCACTACTCTCGATTCACAGCAGATACATAAATGAGAAGTGCAAGGTTAGCGGTGTGGTCCCTTTTTTCCTATGCTTTACAATCGTTGCACGATAGTTTGGCTTCAACCACAGCGCTTTACATTTTTTTTTGCAATTCCACACACTACAACTAGTTAGTATTTGCTAGTAGAATAGGAATGATAAGAATCAGAAAAATGATTTAAAATATGCTTTTATAACGAGTAGGATCCTAATCACACGGTATGAATATTGCGGTTAGAGTTGAGAGACTGACGAGAGTGTCCGAGAACTGAAGGTGTAAATGATGCCATCAAGGATGTATGTCCCAAATTCTGTCCCCTGCTCTCACCGAAACCATTTCCGTTCATTTTATCTCTGCTATTTTTGGGATGATGTTGTATCCGAGGATAATTAATCCTGACATACCAGAATTTATTGATTGTTCACACAGCCTCCCCTATTAAAAGCAACTTTAATAAAACGTTAATTGAATCGAATTAATGAGAATGAAATAAAATTCACAAACATTCCCCACCGACTCGAAGCACCGGCTTTGACATCCGTACTCACCACCATTTTATTTCCGATTAAATCCTTCACATTACTTCCAGCTCGACCAGTTGTGTCAGTGGGCCATCTGGCCGAGAAACGTCTTCGAATGTTCTCGTTTTCCATCTCCCGGACACACCCTCATCGGGGACTGAGTTTGTTATTCTTCAGAATTTTAATGGTGTCGACTCGTTCCACCGCTGGCAATGTGTTTCCGCCGGTAGCAAGGAACGCGGAAATTAATTTGCGAATAATTAGAAATTCAATTACTTTGCCCGAGTAAGAGCGGACACAAATCGTGGGGTCTCGGCGGCCGTAAAAACTGCTCCACCCGACGGAAAGTGGTGTGCAATCGAGCACAAAAAACACGTGATCGGAAATCGGGATCGAAGCGGAAAGATGGACTTGATTTGTTCCCTATTTTCCACTTTCCGCATTGGATGGATGCTTTTAATTTTTCTGTCACCAATTTGGTGGAGTGGTCCTTCTTATTTCGTTGGACGGCATTGACAACCAGTGGTTGGGCAAGTTATTGTGTCGTAAATGTGTTCCCTGTAAAGGGAATGCGTATGTCACTACGATTTGAAGTGGATAAAGAAGGGAAGCACAACATAAACAACATACAAATACAAATTAAGGTTGTGTTAAAAGGCCAGTTGGATAGAAATGGAAATATCTCAAGGGTATACATATTTTCACTTTAATCACTATTTCAGCAACAATTGACTGTCATCTTGGGGCGATCCCATGGTACAGTCGTTTCCATTCGAACGACTCAATAACATGCCCGCCATGGGTTAAAACCTAGAATGGACCGTCCCCCCGTAGCAAAAGCCTTGAAAGCCTGTGTATAGGCTGGAATGTCCGCGTAGGACGTTACGCCAAATAGAAGAAGAAGAAGAAGACTGCCATCTTGAGACAGTATCCTCACTTACCACAAATCCCTATCGAGTCCTCACCATGCTGGGCATTGAGTCTTGGTATCGTCTTTCTTGTATCCTCTCCATCTTTGGATGAAAACTGTTCATCTCCATTTTGCAAGTCTTAAAACAGCAAAAAGCTTAAATTTTATGTTGTAATTCTTGCCGATTTTTGGCTGAAACATGATGCTACAATACATACTACTTTGAAACCACAACTACCTTTCGCTGCACAAGATATGAGCCGTCCTCTCGTTTTAATTCCTTCCATACATCTTGTCGGTAAGATTAGATGCATTTGGTTTTGGCATCATAGCCAAGAGCATGCTTTTCCTCCCTCAGTTATCTTCCTTTTTACTGTATCCTTTCATCAATCTTCAGTGCAATGACGATACGGTGAATCTTAAGTCCAGTTGCAAGACGGCTTTATCTCACCTAACGCTGTAGCTCGAACAGTGAATATAGAAAGAACTTTGAAGATATGTGTGTGTATGTGTGTTCCTGACTTGCAATATCTATATAAAGCTTCCTAATGTGTAACCACAACCCACAGCTTTGGGTGCAACAACTTGGCTCGGGTTCTTGCCGACGTCTTCCGGAAGGGTTTTTGAAATGATAATGGTCTGAGTTTCAGCAGGAAAAAGGAATGGTTTGCATCCGTGCAAGATATCATCATCATCATCATCATCATCATTGCAAACCCTAAAGCTTCTAAAGAACTCGTTAGTCAGTTGCTAGCACCTATCTCGATGCAAGAACCGACCAGTTTTCTCAGCCGTAAAGCACACGTACAGGTGTAAAAACTAACCACACAAAACAGTACGAAGCGTCGGCGTAGGAAGCAACAGGAAGCTCACTGCTATAAAGCATCGCCAATGAATGGTTACCCAGACTCCATCACAATGTCCCGTACGGGCGTGAGACGGGTTGTCTCTAGGGAGACGGAAGGGAGACAGATTTATGAGCATCATTATCAAGCGACAGCTTCAACTCTGGTTCATCTATACCGTACATCAAACCGGTGCGCGCAGTAGCTCCATTCCCAAGGCTCCATTACCTCATTTTGGTCAATAAACCGTCCATCTTACGCGTCCGAGACGAACCCTTCCATCTTTCGAGCAGTGCCCAAGACTGTTCCTGGGTTTCGTGGGCCGCACACCCCCCTTTTGGACGTTTGCTTGTTCCATAAATCTTGTTTGCTTTCCTCTTTAGCCTAGCGTCTCATTTTCACTGCATTTGACAGCCGCCTTTTCTTCTCGTTGCGAGGGAACAGCTAAGACGGGTACACAACGACGGGACAGGGACGTCTTTTTTGCCACCCAACCGTCCCTTTCATTTCTTTCCCTTAACGACAACAGCGTCCAGATTTCTAGGATAGGGCTATTAGCTTCATGCAATGGACCGTCGGCCCAACCAACACCACCCTATGCGCCCGAAAGCCATCGCTGGGGGATTGGGTTTTGCTTTTTGCTGCTCCGCGCTCAGGAGGTCCTCCGGCGAGCATTAGACGGCAAAAATGACCATCTCTGGGAGGAGGGTGAAGGACGGTCAAAGCATTTAACTAAGGAGTGGCCGAGGAGGGGGAAGAAAGCAAACCTTAAACGTCAAAACAGACTACACCGTAATGCATCATTGACAGTTTCGAGTGGAATCTAATCACGGCCAGCAACGTTTTAGATTACGCCACTAAGTGGTGAAGTGGACTCGAGCAGGACCGCCAACGGTTCGCTATTTCATGCCCACACTTTGCACAACAATGGCCAAATGGGGCGGTCGATTTACAGACATTGCCTGGGCAGCGCAAACAATACACAAAGCATATGGTTCAAGTTTAATGGCTAAGTGTATTCTGTGTACTTAAGGTTTTGGAGATGCTTGAAATTCGACCAGAGCATCATCCTCTTCAGCGAATGTTCCAGTTTGGATTTGAAACATCTTAAACTAATGTTAAATTTCGTAGCTCTTCAACCAGTACTCTTCAAACATGTGGCTTTAAGGCTTCAAATTCTTCCCAACCATACCAAGTCCAGCAGCAACAGTTTAAAGTCCGAGCCGGCAACCATCTGCCCGAAAGTATTATCACATTCGCCACCCACCAAAAGCATCTGCTCGGTTCTCCACGCGGCAATACGGTGCTAATTTTCCATCCATTTGCGAACCATTTCCTTTTTTACTCCCCAACCATGGGAAACCCGTCAGCTCGAGCGTCCGGTTTCGGTATCCCCCGGTGCATCCGGTTCGCTTGTCTCCTGCCCGGATTGTTTGCCCAGTAACTGACAAACAAAAGAAGGAAAGGAAAAACAGCTCCAAAAGCGAAAACCTGCCGAAATCCTTCAAATGATCCCCTACAGTCCCTGCCCAGAGAAAACAAAGCTGGAAAACGACAAACATTTGCCCCGTTTGGTCCGTGTTCGACATCCGTTGTGCTGTTCGTTGTTGCTTCAGTGTTTGTCAATTTAAAGGTAAAATTCACCACCAGCCAACCTTCCCGACACGTCTGCGACACCGGAAATGGGGAGGAGAAGGTTACAAAAATACATCCCATGCGCGTGCTTTCGAAGCATACCAGACGGGCGCACCGACGATGGCAATGGACCACCGAATCTAAGGGTTTCAACTCAAAGGATTTTTGTTTTGTCTCCCTGTTTCGTTTTATTTCCTGTACCCAACACCACCGATATCCTGAATCAGTGGGAAAAGGTTAAAAACAGAACCATGTGGGTGTATAAAAAAAATGTAAAACAAAATAAAACCCAGTTTTGCTCTTGTGCAAGCTCTTCAAGAACGGATTGGATTCGGTGCTCGAATCCGCTGCCAAAAAAAAAGGTAATCTCCTTCGAGTGTACTTCCCTTTCCAAAGCACAAAGACCGACCATGTGATTGTGTTTATTTATTTGCAATCTTGAATGCCATCATATATCTTGCGAGCTGAAGCTGCTCTTCTGTTGGGTTCCGTAGCTTCACCACCGTACGTACCGTCTGGTACCAGGCTGGCGTTGTACAAAGTCTTTTGCAATTGTGTTGCAAACTTTTTGCATAAGGTCAGTGCACCGCAATACGCGAGCAGGTTTGCAGTCATGCAGCACTCACAGGCACCCTCATTTCTCATCCGGCGTTTGGAGCACCGTTAGGAAGGAAGAAACAATGTTTCTTTGTTTCATGTCTATTGAATTTTTAGTTTTCCTTCTGGCTCCCCCAAACTAGAGAAACGACTAGCGTCGAAGACCGGGCAAGATTTATGTTGATAATGTAATGGCACCGTGCACTTGTAGCGAGTTGAGACGACCCCGACAACATCAAACACTCGTGCAGCTACCGATGCAGTACCAACAAGCAACAGAAAGCGGGAGGTAATTCAATGTTCTTCCGTACAAACAACAGCCCCATTCTTGTTCCATTCTCTTCATTCTGGCACACACTGACTGGCGTGGATGAAAGGGATTTGCTGTCGGGTTGGTGGCCGCAACCTCAACCCGGACTATAGTTGGTCAGCGGCAGCTAGCCAAGCGCGACTTCACTTCGCGCTTTGAAATGGTGGTGCAGTTCGGGTGTGCGGTTTTCACTGACGACGTCCAAATCAGTATCATCCCGCATCCCGGTCAGAACTGAGATTGAAAACCGCAAGTACCGTCGCCCTGTCACTACCGTATCATCAGCATCATCCCAAGCCAGACTTGGAAACTAATTAGCGATGGGTTGGTCTCACACCGAACGGAATGAACTCGCGCGTGCAGGGTTTTGTGTGCGTTAAGCCTATCTTTCCATCTTGCCGACGGCAAACAACGGCAACCCGATTGTATGCGTGTGCATTAACAATAGGGCGGGAGAATTTGAGCTTTCCGGGATGGGGAACCGCTCCAAGAAAATCCACAACCAAACCTACAATCGTCGCTAAACTGCGCTTCCGATGGTATCACGTCATGACGCACAGCATCAACCACTGAGCCCCCGGTTGTTGGGAGAAATTCCGTACTGTGTGCGTTTGTACGCGATCAATTTAAGGGCTCCGGAAAGCTTTCTAAATCGCGACGTTGTCATGCTTGGTACCAACAACCGAGTAGCCGATATGAGGGTGGTGTAGCTCAGCCCGTACAGCGATGGCGTTGAGAGTAAACATATCTTTTGGAGCGGCGAAGGCGGCACTGTTTGATAGAATCCGACCAGCAGTAAAGGATCTCCATCCTTCCATCCTTCAGCAGAATGTGTGCAGCCCGCACAATTGCACGACGTTCTCCACTTCGTTCGCACATATTCAAGAAAAAAGTTGGGGTACGGGTGCTTTAGCTTGCACTGTGGGGATAGGTAAGCTATTTCAATCACGCATTCCTGGGACAGGAATTTTGACAGAACGGAACCCTCGCCTTCCCGAAACAGTGTCCCACGGGCTCCAAAAACGGAAGCAAAAGCTTGAATGTCATTGTGAGCTAGATTTTTTAGGGACCAACATTCCGTTTTACAATGGGTAACTCGACGGAAGAAACGGGTGATGGTGTCCTATTATCATCCTACAATCTTGCAACTAAACGGAGCGGAAACTGCTTTTTTTTGTTATGTTCGTCGATTGTCTCATATTTCTTCCTATAAAGCGAAGCAATAAAATCTTTATCACATCACAACGCAACGAGTATTATTGGAACCGTGTTCCGGTTTTGTGAGGCACTGTACAGCCCCTCCAGGAGCTCCCTGGTTTCCGTCACTACACTGTTAAAAGCAGAACGACGCCAGACAGCGATGTAAGGATGCAACTCGGGAAGCTCATGAAATGCACAAAATAATAACTCGCCCATTTTGCATCACAGCAACGGTCGGAAAGTAATATGCCAGTTGCAGTAGTGACGCACGACACGCACACAACAGGCAGAGCTGTAGCGTTGTTGGCGTACCATTATTATTGCCCTGGCCCTGGCTAGTAGGCGTCAATGTACGGTGGAGCTGTTGGATAAAATATGTTTATCAACTTCCAGAGCCCTCCCAAAGGGTGCAGCGAAGGCCGGAGATCGCGGTGCTAGCGGTGATGAATTGATCGTGTGCATTGCAGCGCGTGTGTGTGTGCGGTTTTGGAAGCCGAACTCTGGAGTACGGTTGAAGTACATCGTAATGTGAAAGTTGATGGCGTTGTGGTTTATCGCTCACAGCAACAGCAGCAGCAGCAGCAGCAGCAGCTACAAGATGGTTTGGCGGTTGGTGGAATTGCATATCCTTTTGCTTCGCCAACGGGGAAGGAACAATATAGGAGCATACGTGGGCTGTAAAGCCTCCATTTGGAGGGAGCAGGGTGCAATGAAATGTAAGCGAACGTTAATAGTCTGCATGATCGATTAGCTTTAGCATACCACTGACAGTGGTGCGAAGGAAGGATCGGTTCGGCAGGAGGGGTTCGGGTTGCAGCATAATGTCTCAACTTTCACTCACCAGCACCGCTGCACAGGCCGTGGTGCGTATATTGCGCACCGATAACGTCGATTTCATCGCGTCATGAATATTTCGTGGCAAGCTGCCGCTGCCGCTGCTGCTACGTTGAAGAATGGTTGTCCACGTGTTCAGAATTTGGGTCACTGTTGCAGCGACGGGATGAACTGCAAAGTGGGATGAACGAGGTGATTGGCGTTTGGATAAGTGGCTTCGTTGTCAGCGATATTAACGAACGGATTATTGTGCGAGTGCAACAATGCGACCGCATACGCACTACGATACGCACTACCAGTGATGCGGGAGTGATTGCGCTAATGCATGTTAGTGGGTGGGAAAGAAATTAATAATGAACAGTACATTGAGCGTACGGAATCAGTTATAAACATGTATCTTGTCGTGGAGAAGAATGGAGCAACTAAAAATGCTACTCACTAGTCCGTAGTCGGCAAACATTTGCCGGTCAACATCGCTCGTTCTACAGTGGGTACAAAGTTTGCTATCTGTCTCTAAAACTTGTTATCTGTCTGTGTGTATGTGTGTGCATGTGTAGACATTGTGGTATAATCTACAAACGAAACATAATCAGAAGAATTGCCGCTTTCCCAATCTCTATCTCTTTCTCTCTCTCTCTCCACTCGAAGAGTGGTTAAAAGTGTTCAAGCGTATTTATCCAAAGCACGTCCTCCTGCCCAGTTATACTCTACTCGCATCGCCTCTACTCCATTCCACACACAAACACGCACAAAACACACACAGCAGTCGGAAGTGGATTTAAGCTTCTAATGAGAAAATAATTGTATCAAATATGCGCATGGATTATACTTTATGGTTTTAATTTATAAATGTTGTCGTGTCGCCGTACCAGACGCATACGCGCGTTTCCGTGCGACCACCGTCGAGCGCCTTGGCGTCTTCCTAGTCGCTCGGAGCTTGCGAGTTGGCAATAAAGTGGAGAGCCTCACCAGCTAGAAACCATCGGCTCGGGCGGTGGGAGGACATTAATATGCATGAGCGCAAAAGCCGCTTCCTTCAGGGCAGTTCCTGTTCTTCTCACTCCTTTGTGGCAAGTGTTTCTTCTCTTCCGCGAACGGTTCTCTGTATCGAACGAACGGCGCGTGAATGTGAATAATGCAATTGCAGCGCCGTCGTCGTCGTCTGGCGCGTCGTCTTCTGCTAATTCGATTCCGTCATTAGTGCACTATTAGTTAGTATCTAGCCTGTGTGTGTAAGTGTATGTTTGTGGATGTATTTGTGTACAATAACGCCCGGAGCAGCAGCATCGCGCAACTACCTTTACTCCCAACGTTCACACCCAACCCACTGACGTCTTTCTTCTTCACTTCTCTTCTCCTTTTTTGCAGACGAGCGATCCTTGGCAATCCGGACGTGCTCGGTACGGGCAGCTGGTCGCAGATGCTGCACAACGACTTCTGGGGCACACCGCTCGTGGACTCGGGCTCGCACGGCTCCTACCGGCCGCTGTGCGTCGCCAGCTTCAAGCTCAACTACCTGCTGGACGGGTTCAAGCCGTTCGGCTACCACCTGGTCAACGTGCTGCTGCACTCGCTCGCAACCGGGCTGGTGGTGAAGCTGGCCCGCCACCTCCTGCCGGCGGGCCGGTCGGGCGTGGCCATCGCCGGGCTGCTGTTTGCGGCCCACCCGATCCACACCGAGGCGGTGGCGGGCGTCGTCGGGCGGGCCGACCTGACCGGCTGCATCTTCTACCTGCTCGCCCTGCTCGCCTACATCCGGCACGTCCGGTGGCGGCAGTGGGGCGACCGGCGGCAGTGGCTGGCGCTGGCCGCCACCGTCCTGCTCGCGGCCGCTGCCCTCCTCTGCAAGGAAACGGCCGTGACAGCTTTAGTGGTTTGCGCGATTTATGACATCATAAAGGGATACGCCGGATCCAGAGATAAGGTACGGTACTGCCCACGCTTTCCCACATCCTGCCTTTCAGCTCGCGACCCTCTTCCCGTCTGCCTGGGAGCTGAACTGGGGCTGAATGCGCACTGTCCCGGGAATATACATTTAATTTTAAATATGCTTTATTTATACCCCGGGCCGCGCGGCGTGTTCACTGTGCCACCGTCCAGCTTCCACTAGAATGCCACCAAGGCCTATAAAATAACGACTCATACCGTACCGGTGGGCTTGGGACCGGGGCAAGGGAGCAAGAGACTCTCTGCTTCCACTCTGCGATCACGAGTGGCATTTGCAATCTGCACCGAAAAGAGCAACAGAAGCAGCAGCACCATCAAGCTCGCTGCATCCCAGTGTCGGTTCGGTGGATTGTTTTCCACTGTCGTTACTTCCACCGGTTACCAGGCGTTAACTGACAATGGAATGTCGGCTCGGAGGGTTTGTCGGGCACTGTTTCTGCCGCTTTCCACCCCCGTGGCTAGCATGTGTTTATGACATTTTTGCAGTGAAAAGAGAAAAATAGCACAGCATAGTTAAAATAACTGGCCAAGCTGTATTGAAAGCTGTGGGAATGCACAAAAAACGAGATGAGCATTGTTGGAGAATGCTTTCAAGTTTTTTATTTCACTGTGGCACGCCCTCGAACATAAACACTCTACGGCACATGGTTAGGACAAAGAGAGACGGTGTGATATCTAGAAACTACACAAAGCGCAAGCATTCAGTCAACCATTTCCCTATCTTAAATGTATTTAACGGACGCTTTTGCAGCGGCTTACACATGTACATAACATCTTAGACAGCTCGTCTAACCCCCTGGTGTTGAATAAATAATCGATGTAGAATAAGCAATGCCCCCCCCCCCCCCCCTTTCAGTGTATACCCAATGCATCTCCCTCAGCAGTTGGTGCGCAGTGTGCAGTACTGCGTATCGGCACAGTACAGCAGATCGGCCGGGCAAGCCATCTTAAGCTTGATGAACTTGTTCGGGCTCTTCCGGTGGCAGACGTAGTAGTTGCTCTTGTCCATCGGGTCCGGCATACGACCCTCCAGCCGGCAGCGTGGTACCTTGCGCGCCGGCTGCTTTGCCGTGGACGCTTTCTTTTTAACGGCCGACTCCTTTCGCAGCTGCCCTTTCGAGGGCGCCGCCGGACCACTGTGGTCAGCCAGCGAGGGCGGTAAGAGAACTTTCTGCCCGGAAGATGACGACGGTGACGATGCACCATTCCGGCGCCGCAACCTGTTCGCCTCGAGCCGTATCATTTCCACGTATTTCTGTGCCTTCCGCAGCTCGTGCTTGATCTGGTCGACCTGCTGCCGGCTGCCGGCTGCCGACACCGGCTTGTGCGTTCGCAGCAGTGGCCGGTGCAGGGCCGGCTGTGCCATCGCCTTCTGGCACGGTTTGTACGTGCTTAAATCACACATGCGAGAGTTCTTGTTAAATGCCGTCAACGGTGGACAGGTGTACGATTGGAACGCACCGTTGTGCGGGTTGCAGATGTAATAGCGGAAGCAGTCGGTATTGTTCGGCTGCCGGCTGCCGACCATGCACAGCACGACCGAGATACGCTCATCGTTCGGGTTGGCATCGACCAGCGGCAGCATGCTGTCCTTGTACTGCTCGTAATCGAACGTCGCGTCGCCGAGCGTGAACAGCTTGCGCTTGTACGTCGTATCGGCACTGGTCGCGTGGTCGCCATCTTCCTGCGAGCTGTCATCCTGCTCCCCGTCCGTCTGCCGGCTGACGGGAAGTGGGAGATCCTTTTCCAAATCATCGTTACCGTCAGCTTCAATCGATTCAATTGACCCGGGTGTCTTGAGCCGATCGTACCCGTCATCGACGCTATCATCATAATCGCTAACTGGTGAATTGATGCGCTGGAACGCTGGCCTAAAACGGTGCAGGTATGACAGCGGTTCACTGAACCGGGAAGGAGGAATCCTTAAGGAGGGTCGGGAGTTGGTAGAATAATATGAGCCCGCGGGAAAGTCATTTATCAGCATCGATGATTGCTGGAGCGTTGGATTAAGGTACGAGTTGTAGGTTGGAGATGGATAGCTTGCCCGCACCGGCTGGTAAGCATGCTTTGGCACGAAGCTATTCCCGTAGGCATCGTAAAGTACTTGCTGCGGTGGGAAGCTGTGAAACATTTGTGGCTCATTAGTGTCGTTTGTTCTTAAGGCATTGTGTGGCATTGCACCATGATCCCAATTAGATGAACTTAACCCGAGCGGGTTTGGATTATAGTTCGACGGAAAGCTGCCTTTAAGCGGTTGCTCTGTAGTTGTTGGCGCTTGCGGCACATTCGGTACAGGAACGGGGTTTACCGAGATCGGTATCAGTATTGGCTTCACGATTGGTTCTTTTGCTTGTGGAGTTGCTACTGGAGCAGCTGGGGCTTGCTTTTGATTCGCAATCGCTTTTTGCGAGATGTCCAAAATGCTCTTGATGATCTCCTGCATTCCCGGGGACAAATTTAGTTTCGATAAAGTGTCAATTTCGGGTTCCTTCTTTTTAATAAGCTCTTGCACTGGAATAGCCGGTTGGCTTGAAAAGTATAGCTCGTTGCTTGGAATTCGCGCCATTTCGTTAAGCTGCTTCTGCTGGCTCACTATCTGCTTCAGTTGGTCCAGATAGTTCTGCTCATTCATCTTCGGTGGGGATGGTTTGGTATTAAGCTTTAGCGCGATCTGTGTGTCGTAGTACGCTAGAAATGAATCGAGCTGTGAAGCGTTCAAGCTTCCAGATGTCCTCGCTGTTGATGTTGTTACACGACCTGGAGCTTTAGTGCTGGCAGTGGTGGTTGTGATAAGTGGAATGATCGTTTGAGTTTCATCACGTTCTCCACTTCCATCACCGCTTGATTCAAGATCATTTTGATCCATCTGGAATGATCCATTCGATTTGGTGCGATCTTCTTTCGATGTTATGGATGTCTGAGTTTCCTCCGATTGTTCCTCACTGCCAGAGTTGGCAGAGTTTGACGCTGGTCCAGGAACGTTAAGATTATCTATTCCGTACACATTCTCATCACTGTGATTTCGTTCACTCTCCGCCGATAAATCACACTCCCAATCGTTATCTGTGGAGGGAAATAAGAAGCAAAACCAAGTAAACATAACGTTGACGACCACTTTCATTCGATATGCTTTAGGAGCTTCACACATTCACTAGTGCTCGCATTGGCTGATTCGTGCTCATTCATGTTTAACGTCTCATTAGCACGGAATCATTCAACGCGCTATCGCGTCGTGTGACCCGCATTGGACTTGGCGCAGAGAGCTGCCAAGTTTCACTTATCGCACATTTAGAACTAGATCAGTCGATAGGTGCACAACTGATCGACGGCTGGTTTAAGACTTGGCCTAGTTTCGTGTGCAAGCAACAGTACTCACCCGGTACGACACACGTGCCAAGCTTGTGCAGATAGACGAGACCCTTCTGGCACTGGGTCGCTACCCATACGTGCGCATCCTTTGACAACACAGTGCAGCGATAGTACTGATCACACCGTGTCATATGTGGGCGGGTTGCTTTCGGGCATCCTTCCTCCTGGACGGTAAACTGTTGCGCTTCGGCTAGCAATGCATGAAATACAAGCACTAGCACATAAAAGGTGTGCAATTGAGCCATTGTTACACCACTAATCACATCCAATAACCAATCTTTTGCAAAGATAGATGGATCGATCACTGTTCAAACACTTTCGGGTTCGTTGTTTGCGTATTTCACTTCCTTTCACCTCACGATCATTCTCTTTACTTTAGCCGCAAAAAAAAAACCCCGTACGCTTGTGGTCTTTTGTGACCTTACCGGACGCGTTCTGCGGTCGCACTGATATTGTTTACCGCCGGAACAGCCGCAATGACTTCTGCGCGTATTCCCTCGCAAGCTGGTGCCAAGTGAAGAAAGCAATTATACGCCCGATCGAGTGTGCGAGACAAACAAACGATGCGATTGGCATGCCAGCGGTGAGAACGGCATCGAACTGCGACCAAAGTCACGAGTCACCGGGAGGTTGAGAATTGTTGAGCCATCTTGTTTGCCTATCACATTATCTCATCTTCGAACGATGTGCA
>KI919286.1:19674-56627 GCA_000473525.2 Anopheles melas | reverse complement strand
TGCGTACCGAGATAGCATGACCCTTGGTGACCCCTGTTCTCGACCGTGACCTAGTTTCTAATTTCTTGTATTCTCTCTCTCTCTCTTTCTCTCTCTCTCTCTATCGGACGTAACTTCATTTCCCTCTCGCCTTGTTTCTATCTCCCCCTGTTTATCTTCTGTTGTCGGTGTTATCCTCCTGTCTAACGCCACCTGGTGCTCGGTTTGATAACCAGCCCGGATTATCGCGAATGGACAAGTGACAACCGATCTTTATAAACAAACATTTTATGTGCTGACAAACCGCATGGCAAACGTGCCAACACATTGCATTCCATTCTACTACAAGAAAAAATACAGCAGCATGAATTCAAAAGACAGCACCGACGGTGCACAAAAGCACACATGCGGCAAGGTGGCTTCGGTGGTATCTTTCCCATTTGCGCCCGATTGGCAGCATGAAGTGGCCGCACACAGACAACCGGGTTCGGCGGATGCTGGCAGGTACAGTCTGCTCTACAATCCCAGTGGTTGCCATACATAACGGACAGGGAAAGAAGTCAGGAAAGAAAAATTGTACCACGCCAGCTTTTATGAATGGAAAATAATGTTGAAAACCCTTTATTTTCGTTGTTGTTGTTGTTTCTTTCCTATGAAACGCGAATCAAAAGCACATCTCATTACACGCGGATAACATTATTTGCAGCATCCTGCTGCTTTGCAGCAAAACACCTCACGCAGGAAGTACATAAATCACGTATTGAAGGTTCCTCAACAGCCTGGAGCAATCCCTACCCAGGACGGGGAAAAACAGCCGTCCATTTCCACTCCTCATGCCGAGCACGCCGAGCCGTTAATCAAAATCATTCAAAAGTAGTAACTCTATATTCTTCTCAAACAAACAAACACCGCCGCCCTCACAGACACAACCCTCGAACCTCGATGGCACGCGGGAAAAAAGGTAGTGCAACAGGATATATAAACGTGAGTTTCTCCGACCCCTCTCACACACTGTGCGCTCCTAAAGTCGGTGGTTTGCCGGATTTTTTCGTTCCGTTCGTGCCTGTCCCTGTCTGCCTGTCTGTGTACGTGCGGATGTTATATTTGCTCATCCGCTCGGAATGGAGCGGATACGGAATGAAGATGATAGCGACAGCTGAATGAAACTATTCAAAACCTTTTGGAGCCATTTTCAGGACACTGGCACGAACAAAATGGAGGAGAAAAAAAAGACGGCACAACCACTACTGCTGTTGCTGCTGGTGCGGGAATAGCCAGATAGCGCACTCCAATCACCGGATGGAATGGTAGGAATGAAGTTGGAAGTACGAAAAACATACACACACACAAAAAAACGGGCACCACGAGCACTCAAGCTCTGCTCAGAACCAACACCGGGCGGTGGAGAGTATACAGAGAAGAAAGGGCACGAAGAGCACATTCCGGAGGAATAATCAACGGCACCATTGATCAAGTGCGCTGCAACCGATGCTTTTGTGTTTGTGTCCAGAATCTAGAAGCTGAAAGCTGGCGAAGGACCACGCCACCGGTGGTGGCGTGGGTTGATCCGGATAGTGCCTGATGCTAACCGAGAAGCAGCCCAATGATGCCGCACGCTCTCTCACTCTGACTCTCTGTGTGGCTGAGGCTGATGGCAAGCAATGTACTACCAACAGCACGAACTCACCGTGTATAAACTGAACAGCGCCAAAGGTGAGATGTCGAAATCGATCGCAGGAAACGAATGAGGTCCAAAGGGAAAGGAACACACACACACAAACACACCGGAATCGGGCATACTTTACAATCATCTTTCTCGGTGAACAACCGTGAATTTAACTCCATTCAAATATTTGCTTTCACTTCGCTTTCCCAGGGTCGGTAGAAGTGCTGCCTTTTTTTTGCTCCCTCGCCTTCTTTTTTATATTTTTTTATTTCAGAAGTGACTAAGACTCGGCCAGTAGTTTGAACCTGAGCTAGTCTATAGTTTGGTTGATGTTTTTCTTTCGAATGCTCGTGTGTGTGTGTTGTGTTCTCTTTGTGTTTTCCATGCCAATCGGAGTCGTGTGTTTGGTTCGGTATGCAATTTTAACGTGCGTTTTTTTTCTTCTTCTCCTATCGGCATTTCTTCGTTATCCCCTTGGAGCATTTACTTCCACCGGATGCAGATTGGCACCCGGTGGGAATTGTGATAAATTTGGAGCGTCGTGTGCACTTGCAAGGGTGCGTTGGTCTTTTTTCGCCACGCCAGAAGGTAGTATATGACGCACCTTACCCCGGGGGAAGTGGGAAATCGGTACACACCTTCTCACAATAACTTCCGACCATGTGCAACGAAGTCGAGCGACAGCCTGCACCGATCGGAATTCCTTTCTGTCTGGTGTGTTGTCGTGCTGCTGCTGCTGCTGATGCTGCTGTTACTGGTGCAGCTGAAAAGAAGCTATTCTCGGCAGACGGTTCCCTTGCCGTTACGGAAACGTGAGCTTGCTTGCATACATACTACCACAAACACACACCAGCGCACGAACGGAATTGAATGTTCCTGGTAAACAGATTTATTTCCATCCGTTTCGGATCAATCGGTCCGTCGGTCGGTCGTTGCGAACCATTTGACGATCACGGTTTTCGCACGAGGCAGTGCATTCCATTGTGTGTTCCCGTTTGACCGGCCGGCCGGGTGTGCCTTAAAGTGAAGCGATTTATGGTGGACTAGATGGTGCTGGCACTATAGACTGGATTTGGCTTACACGGATCGGATCGTGTCCCTTTAGCGAGGTGTGCTGGATTGAGTGAGATTTTGAGGACGAAACATAATGGACGGATTTGAACAGCTTTGTCACTGGCAAGGCTCATACGAGTGTTTTTCTTTAGGAGTTCGGGCGAGCATAAACGTTGCTTTTAATTACCCTTTCAACTTAAAGTTTTGCAGAGTTTAAAATTATTCATGCAACCTAAAGTGCAGCAACGGTCACTGGTTGGTTCGTTGCATAGAGCTTCCCACTTTCCGTCGTGTTTGATGTCTTGTGCTGTTCACGAACTTCTCGCACGAAGTTACAATTTAAAATGCACACCATGCAAATCTCGCGCAGTGCGTCCCTTTCTCTCCACACTCCATCTTGCAGGCTTGTGTCAATGTGTCAATTCCATTGCCCTGCTACCCGATTCCAATCAAGAATCTGGCAAACATGGAACGTGCATTTACAAGCGGAACGCAAATAGACTAGTGACAACTTTTCGATTCCCAGTCTGTGCTCTCTGGGATCCGGAGGACACAGCTTTTCTTCAGGGAACGATGCACATACCAAAGCTGGTGACTCACCAGTGCTGGAAGCATCTAATATCCTGAGCTCATTTTCAACTGCAGCCATCGAACCGGGTGAGTTCGGGCGTATTGAATGCGACATTTGACAAGAGATGATGTTGTGTCTGTGCGTTTTTTAAAGTGACTTTTCGCCCTCCTTTTCCATTTTGTAAGATGTGAAAGCAGTTTTGGGCAAGGCACCGTTGATGGTACCATCGAAGGTTGAAACACGGGATTGCATACTTAACATGGTTCAACGTTTCAAGCAAGCAAGCGAGAAAGACGGTGCACGAGTACGTCAATTTAAGTTCACCCATTTGGAGCTCATGAATTCCACTTTACCGGGATTTCATCGTTGATTATGAGAAAAGTTGGTCCACCTGTTTGGCGTTTTTGTGTTACCCACGCCAGATGAAGGGTGAAAAACATCTCCCTATTATCAACACTCCTCACCAGAGCCTCGCCATACCAGGACACCAGTTGCGTTGCACTGTACCAATCGATTTGTGGCCCTTCAGCGGAGCAACTATTCTGTGTTGGGTACGGGGTGAAATTAATATTCCAAGCGCCACGCTCTGCAAACGCAACACGCTTCCCCTTACTGTAACCCTGGAGAGCGGGAGAGATGCCCATTCCAAGGATGCCTGGCTTTCGAACGCCACAGCCGTGGAGGCTGCTGTTGTTAGATACTTGATTGGGTGCACAGCAACAGGGAACGAGCACAGCACCTGCGCGCTTCACCGTTCACCGTAATCGACACGATTGTCGAAGACGATGATCACAATAATAGCGATGATGAAGGTGCTGCTGCCCATCGTTAGCCCGTCGCTGGCTGGTAGGGTGAAACTTTTTCCACCATCACAGGTTTATGCGGGCTGCAAAGAGGAAACTTTCATCCTCTCGCCAGCCTCGAGTGGATCCTCTCGAGCTAGGGCTTTCCGTTTTATCCAGCGCGAAAGCTCTTAGCGTTCTTTACTTGGGATTTTTTGTGTGTTATGTGTGGCGCGAATGTATCGCCACAGTACACCCACCATACGGGCCGTTTCTTTCCCCATTCAACATTATCTGCACGCTGGCTTTTATATCTCCGCTTCGTGTTGGCCAAAGAAACCGTTGACTAATGACTACCAGCTGGACTTAAGACTTTCCCCCGGGCGTGGGGCGAGCGACAAGGCGGACAAAGCGGACTAAAAGGAATAAAATCGATCGCATAAGCACTCGAACGCTTGGGAAGAGGGTGTTGGATGGGTTTGAAGTGTGATGATGGATAGCTTGCTTGCTTGGTTGAGATGATAAGAAAGTCTTTCGAGATTGGAGTGGCATGTTAAGCATGTACGTACAAACAGAGCATGATGCGAAGAGTTGTTTACCGCTTTTCACATTGATTTACGGGTTTTTTTCTTTCTATGAAAAGCAAATGTGTATATCATTCTTGTAGTTTCCGGAGACAAAAGATTAAAAAACTCCAGGCGTGTGAAATCTCAAATGAAAATTGTGTTGCGAAAGTAATAATTTAGATTTGAAGCTCAAAACCGCCCAAAAGTATGCAATGTGCACAGCAAGCAGTAATTTTTAACGACTAAACAGCAAGTAAAACTCACCTCTTTTCACCATTTAAAGTAATCTGTGTTTATCATCTTCAACAAAAGCACGATGAAAATCGTATATAGTAAATCCGACGCTAAACTTTCCCGATCAGCCAGATTAACGCATAATGTGCTTTGACTTCCTGCACTTACCTATATGAGATTGCTGAAATGCCAAAGCCCGTTTGTTGAACGTGCCACATATTTTGCTCCTAAATCTTTCAATAAAAAGAAATCAATGTAAAACCACCACGCAGTCCATTCCGCAACCCCGTTAATGCGTAATCTTTTTACACCGGATAAACGGTTTAAATGCCTGCTACGCGTCTACTTTCGCACGCTGTCGGTTCGGTTTGTGGTTCGAATTTTGTGAGAACCCTTTTTGGCTGCCCTGCGGGGGCTGCTGAGTTTGGAAAACCAAACCTCCCACATTGACGAAAAAGGCCTGGTGCAAAAGTAACCAAAAGCAGGAGACCGTACATTTTTATCATTTTTTGGAAGCGCTGTCAGAAGTGCTGATGCCGGCTGGTGCAACCTGTCTCCGCCTACACCAGCGGCTGCGGATCGGATGAATCGCAAAAGGTTCAAACTTTCGGGGCTTTCTTCACGGTGTGTGCCGGCGTTACGGAGAATGAACGGAAACCTCAAACTGTCAAACAATTTCACCAAAACAAGGTTTCCCTTAGAGGCGAGCTATTTGTAGACAGTGTGAAAGGTCTCTCGGTGGGCTGGTGTATGCGGGTATGGTGTGCTGTGAAGATAGATTTTCTGTGGAACGCGTAGCGTAGGATGTTGTGGAATCCGGAACGTTACAGGATCTACAGCACGGGTTTCGGTACGGCTGTAGCAGCAATCAAGGAGCTATTTTTACCCAAACGGCTTCAACTTATTCCTTTGAAAACGCTTTCCACGAAATGGAAAGCTCGCAAATATGGTGGCTGGAGTCGTTTCGAGAGCAAATGCTGCGCTCGGAAACCTCCAAGCCAGCAGATATATGGTGCATTCTAGTCATTTTGTGTGCTTCAAACAGTGACATTTATAAATGTGTTGATTGTGTTGATGAATCGCTTCTTAATCGATAACAAGTAACAACAACTTCCTGATTTTCTTAATTTACTAAGCTCTTTATTTCAATTTAAAAACATAACAAATTCAGTTTAATTTCTATTTGTATTCTTCATACACGATGGGTTACAAGCTATACATCAATCTGCTTACCGCCAAACGCTTATAGATGATTGTTAGAGATGAACATAAAGATCTATTCTTTTACACTTCAAAACCTCTATAACCCCACCCATAATCGATCTGTTCACTTGAGCTCGTCTTTTCTCCGAACCTGGCTACATTTATATGAGCGGAAAAATGCTTCAACCACAAAAGCAACACCCGCATCGCGTTACACCTCTGCTCGCCACTAGTGAAATCAATTCAATCCACAGCAGAAATAATCTTCCTGAATCAACCATTTCTATCGGCGATTAGTGGCAGTGGTGAGCCCAAGGGCTCAGAGGCTCATTGAAAACGGGGCCAAAGAAACGAACCTACGAATGCGCCGGGACGGAATGTTGAAAGGGCGTTTGATCGAGATCAACCGCAAAACCGCACCCTTTTCCGAAGAAATTCACTTCCCCCCGGGTTTGCTCTCGTTAGCGATCGATGCTACACCATCGTCATCGCTCAGTGGCCGTTGTTTTTTTCCACCTACTGTACGGTACGGTTGCGGTCGACTATACCATTTACTTTCTTTCGTTCTATCTCGCCGCACTGCATTCGAATAAAAAAGCGAAGGGGGCATCGGAACCGGAAGCTAGGAAATGCGAAATTTCCCAGGCAAAGGCCATGTGATGCCGATGCCATTCCCAGACGTATAGAATGAGTTTGCCGGCGTGCTGGAGATGGATGAAAAATGGTTACAAATGGAAATGCTGTTTGCACAATCATCTCCGTCAACATCATCATCATCATCAACAGCATTAGCGCTATCGGTGATCGGACGATCTTTGTTGTTGGCGCCTTTTGATTGAGCTCTTTCAGCCGCTCAATAGATGGTGCTAATCACGATAATAGCTTTAACGGCATGGTACACAATTGCATTTTCCGATTTGAATAATAGATGATGCATTGAGTGAGGAATTAAACGGTTGGAACCATGGAACAAGCATGGTTTGAGACTTTTAGCAGAATTAATAATACAACTTTAATGTATAATTTTCCAGCCAAGTAAAAATAATCCCTTAATTAGAGAAGTTTCTTCCCCCTTTCATTAATACTTCACTTCTGTAAAAACTGCATGTGAAATTGAAATAGTTTCATTGCAGCTTCTGCTGCTTCTCCATCAACGGCTCAATTTCGTTCCAAGTAATTGTTCGCCTCAACGTTTCCCTCCTGTCATTTTGCTGCATCAACAACTCCTGAGCCACCGAACGAATGGGTCCTTCCGGCCTGTTAGTTCACAATCACAGGCCCTGGTGCCGATAGCCTTCAGTGCTCAAAGCGCTAGGCCCGAGCCCAGAATTCAATTTGCCGGCTGAAGGATAAACTTTTAGCTACTGATAAAGGCGGATAGTTTACAAGTTTTACAATTATTTTTTAACCATCCCAGGCTCCGACGGTTGAAGCTTATGCAGCCATCCTGGAGCACAGTGAGTGAGTGAGTGCTTTCCCACTATCGAACACGAAACTTTTCCTCTGCAATAAAGCTACCGCTCGACTAATCAGCCATCTCGAGACAGGCAGGCAGCTCCTTTGCCAACCGTGCCGTTGAGCCTTTACAACTAATTGGCAATTTGATGCAGACCGATGGGAAACCGAAATGAATTGAAACTTCAGTCCAATGAGGGTGCAACGACGGGCAACGATGGTCGGTTGACTGTGTGCCCTAAACCATCCATCGATCGTTAGAGATACTGTTTCTCAGTCCCTATTCTTGTTCGTTTCGGTGAATGGAACTGTGACACTATTTACCGAGTGATACAAAATGCAAACAAAAAACGTTGCATAAGCACCTACAGATCAGATCTCCGTTTCTGGGTCGAACGAGTTTCGCCACCTTTGTTTAACAAAGCTGCTTTTGGGGAAAAAGGTTCCCAGATTTTACAGGCTAGATAGCGCACAGATGGATTTAGGTAGCCTTGTGAACCATTTAGTTGATCAACTTTAAACAATGCGAACAACAGAATCTAGGGATCTTGTATGCTGATTGATTTTTATCTAAGCTACACATAAAACGTTTATACGACTTGACTAAACGTCTAACGTACTCAAACTTCAAACAACCAGTTTTCCAATAACCATTCTATTCGCTTCATTTCATTCTCTTCAACTGACGGAGCGTGTAGCTGTAAACAATTCCAATAAAACAAAACCCTGCCCTCGAAGAATCTCTGCATTCTCCTCCCGTTCAGTTTCTGCCGCGGGCAATGAGCGCAGAGTATAACAATTGAAATGCAAAACAAGATCCCGGGGCTTTAGCACACAAATTGTAAGCTAGCCTTGTCGCCCGGCATTGCCGACAGTGTACTTCTGCTGGAATGATCCCAAGCTCAAACTTCATGCTCGGCAAGCATCTTTAAATGATTGCGGGGCAGCAAAACAACGGCATCACAAACAAGAAATGGAAACCAAACCGTTCTGAAGAAGGCTCGAAAAGAAAATAAGCGTAAATACTGCTTCACTCCATCTCGAAACTCGAAATTGTGAAGCCTTTCTCCCACTGCCCTTCCGCACACCGAGCAAACCGAGATAGTTAGGCAACTTTTCTCATCTCATCAACGCTGATTCGAACGTGGGGCTGATTCGTTTGCCGTGTGCCGAGGAGAAGGTTTGCAGAAAGTTAGAATAGAATAGTTATTATTTAGTTTTTATTGTTCCATTCTCAACAGTGGCACGCGTGGGAAGCCGGCAAGGAATCTCGTGGTGGGATTCGATTTCATTTTCGATCGAATCGGGTTGCCCGTGGCGGGGGGTAACACAATGGGATGAAATCAAATTATTCAAAGATTGTCTGTCTTGCTACTCCAGAAAAGGATCAACAGCTCCTGGCCCGTTGGGCGTCATTGGAGTAGAGCGGAATATCAGTGTGTCTAGATACCTTACACAACGTCAAAACTTCCCAGTGGTTCGAAGATGGATGTAAAGGTTCCGACTTAATGAATCCAGGCAAGCAGTGGGAAAGCGACGCTGCGAAAGAAGAAGTTTGGAATTTTACAGTTTCGGTAAAATTGGTCCGAGAAGAACTTTTGTTCGATCGGGAATAATTGGTGAAATGGTTCTGGGTGGGTAGAATCTTCGGCGAAACTTTTATTCAGAATCTTTTGTGCGTTTAACATGAGCTTCCTTTGTGTTTTTTTTTGTTTTTATTTGTTGTTGTTGTCCGGAATCATGATAACCAAAGATCCCCGGGACTGAGATTCCCCCTGAAGCCACTGAACCTTAGCCAAGAGCTTTTGAGTGGTTTCTTGGGTGAAACTATTCTAAAATTCTACCCGTACTCCTTGCTGCGGGACACAAACTTCCAGCAGTTGAGCAAATAAATTAGCTACCATAAACTATCGCCGTCCGTCCAGCCAAGTTTGCCACCCAACTTTTTACACAAACTCCTGTTTTCCAAGAAGAACAAGGGAAGGGGGCGGAGCACTAATAATGGGATGCGTTCAACTTTTGATGCGCTGCTTGGAACAGTAAGAGTTTTGCTCATCTTCTTGTGTTGCTTGCGAAATTGGTTACTGCAAAACAGCCGAGATTGGATCGTCGTGGGTGGGATGGCAAATTAAAAGCTCTCCCTTCCCTCTCCCACCATCGGAAGAACGTCAATTTGGACCCATCAAAACGATCGAAGTTGAAAGTGCTGTTTTCGGTGCTTTTGATTGGGTATTTGGTGCCAGAAAATTCATCGAAAAAAAAAGGCTTTCCAAGAAATGTTCAGACACGAGGTCAAAAAGTTCAGCCATAAAGCTACGCTAACTCCAACCTGCCAGACACATGCATTCATCATCCGTTCTCTGATTGTTCCGATGTGTTGTGTGAGTGTGTGTGTGTGTGTGTGTTTGTGTCTGTGGAGCTTTCTTGAAGAAATACTGCCAACTCTCCTCTTCGCTTTGCCGAATCAAGTCGTCATAAATTCAACTCACGTCCCAACAGGCACCTGTTTGGTGACAATATTTGAACCGTAACCTTTCCATTTTTTCTTGGGCTCTGGTTCGCTCACTCCATCAAACAGTCCTTTCCCATCATATTCCATTAGCGTGATCGCCATTCCTGTCGACTGCATCGAGTGGCGTCGCCGTCGGGCATCGAAAAGCACCGAATGCGAAGAATTCTAGCCACCGCTCCACCTTCAATCGATTACCTGTTTCGCTCCTCTCCTCAACATGGCAGCTAGCTGCTAGAGGGCAAACACAGCGAAAGCCAAGATGGGGCTCGATGGTTCTCAAGATGGCATTAAGAAAACTGCTACTGCGGGCCACTTTGACACTCCAATCGAGGTGGGGATTGTGAGCGGAGATGATGGAGAAATATGTCACAAATAAAAATCTACTTGAGCACAAACATTGACTCCGTAATAGAATAATCCAAACGGAGATGCTGGGCGGCCATGTCGCACGTCTACCTTGCGACGAGGGCACATTATTGGCTGTATAAATGCGTTGCCAGACTGCTGCTCCGCTTCACCACCAGTTGGCTGGCCTGGAAGCATCTCCATCATCCTCCGGCACGAGGATGAAGAATCTTTTTATTCCTCCATTATGAACCCATCAAAAGTCAATGATCCTCGGCGACGTTTGTCGTCGTCGTAGTCGTCGCCGGCATCGTGTGTCTGTTCGGTTGCCAGCAACTAATTCTTTTGCTCCTCCAACTCTTGCTGGCTCGCTCGCTACACCCAAGATGAGCATCCAATATACATGCCAAAGTTGCCACGTGTCTGTGGTTGGATGATTTATTTACGCTTTAATTAAGGCTGCATAAATAATGCACGACAGAGTGGGTTCTGTTGTCGATTTCTTTCTCTCCCCTGCAGTGCTACTTAGTTTGCCGCAACCGAGCTTTTGTAATATGTATGCGCGGTCATGGAAAGCTTAATTAGAGCGGGCTCTTGCGCTTCTCGGCGAGTGTCGGCTGTGTGGCCCTTGCTCATCTCAAGCCAATCTCAGAAAAGGGCAAAGTTGAGAAAGGTACAGCTCTCCCAGTTCCATTACAGTATCCCGCCGGTTCCATTCCCGTGCATTCTTGCAAGATGTGACCGGGTGCTGCTTTCCAGACGGCAGCGTGTTTATTGTTTCGCTTACAAAGTTGATCCAAAATTGCACCTTTCAGTTTATTTGCTCAAATGAAAATCGTTCTTCCGGACACACTAATCCAATGCTCGCTATCTTCTCCACATCTCCACAGCACCGGACCCGGAGTCTCGGCATCATTGCGCTGTCGCTCGCCTTCATCGTCCACTGTCGGCTAACGCTGCCCCGGCCGGCAACGCTCTTCTCCACCGCCGACAATCCGACAGCCCGTAGCGGCTCGTTGTGGACGCGCTTTCTCACCTTCACCTACCTGCCGGTGGTCAACTTCAAGCTGCTGCTGCTACCGGACGTGCTGAGCTTCGACTGGGGCATGGACGCGATACCGCGCCTCGGTACCGTGTGCGACCGTAAGGTGGCCCTGGCTGCCCTCTTCTATCTGGCGCTCGGGTGGGCATTGTGGTCCAGCTGCCGGGCGCTCGTCAACCGGCAGCAGTCGCCCGTACGTCCATCGGGATCGAAGACAACCCCCAACGCCAGCAGCTTCAACCGCAAGCTTGCGAACAAACTGAACCTGGCCCGGTTGCGTGCCGGTGAGGAAGGTTCCAGTGTGCCCGCCCTGCCCGTCGTGCAGCTGGACGACCGGGAGAATGGTGTTGGTGGTGGGGGTGGTGGCTGTGCACTCTGCAAGCAGGATGCCGGGCTGCATCACACAAGCTCCTGCCGGACGCTGCACAACAACAACGGCCTGTCGTCCATCATGTGCGGGTGTGGCTACGCGCCGGAATACAAATATTTATCACTGGCCACACCCTCCCAGCTGGCCAGCTACTTCTGCCGGACGGCCGGCTCTAGCAGCAGCAGCAGCAAAGGCACAGAGCGTACCACCACCAACAACAATGACAGTGCCAGCATCAACTACAACCAGAGCTTCCAGGGTGCGGTGGTCGGCAAGAAGTTCGCCTGCCACTGGCCGCTCGGGACGGTCGGTGACGGAGCGTCCAAGGAGAAGCCGTTCCCGTTCACCACACTGCTCACGGCACCGGCGGACATGTGTTCTCCCTCCCTGTCCTCGTCCTCCTATACCTCATCTTCCTCGTCGTCATCCTCCTCCTCCACCACTTCGTCCTGTGCGTCCTCAGTGCGCGGTGACAGTGCGGACGGGTCGTCGGACGAGCCGTGCCTGCCGGATGAGGGTAGCTCGCTGCACAACTCGCCCGCCGCCGCACTGCTCATGTCCGTGGCGCTGCTCGCACTGCCCTTCCTGCCCGCCAGCAATCTGCTCTTCTACGTGGGCTTTGTCGTCGCCGAGCGAATCCTGTACCTGCCCAGCGTTGGCTACTGTCTGCTGGTTGGGCTCGGCGCTGGTGCTCTGATTGATGGTGGCGGTGGTGGCCGTTCGTCCCCAGCTTCCTGCTCCTCGGCCAGCGGGAAACTTTCGAGCTACGGTCGCGGTGGTCGGCGAAACGGGCCGCCGGCCCGTTGGCTCGGTACGTTCGTGCGCAAGTGTTTGAGTGCTCTGGTGCCTCCCGGTGACCGCTCCGTCGGGGGTGCAGTGTGTAGTGATGGTGCTGCGGTGCGTGATGATGCCAGCGGCAGCATCCACCGTACGGCCAGTGATAATGGTAGCGGTGTTAGTGGCCGTTACGGCAAGTTCCAACGCACCAACGGAATGGTTGCGCCCAGTGTCAGTGTGCAAGCTGTTAGTAGTGGTGGTAGTGGTGGTGGTGGTAGCGTTTCAGCCAAAGCTTCCCGGCCGGCCACAGCCAGTAGGGGTGGCCGTGCGGGCCGGAGCACGAAACCGGTCGGCCCGCGGCGCCGACAGCTCGTGCTCGTGTGCGTCGGTTTGCTGCTGATCGCGTACAGCGCCAAAACGGTGCGCCGCAATCGGGACTGGGCGGATGAGGAAAGCCTGTTCCGTAGCGCTGTCGCGGTCAATCCCCCGAAAGGTAGGTAGAAATGGCCCCTAAAAAACCGCCATTTGGTGAACCCTTTTTCAACAAAAACTTCAAGGTTCTTTTTGCGGGAATTTCCGGCCGTTTGCGTTCAAGTGTCACACATAAAGACGAACGCGCGGCACGATAAAAGATAAATTTTAACGTTTTTCTTCCTCTTTTTTTTTTGTTGCCTTTCTAACATTCTCGAAACACAGGCCAGAAGGCGTTTACTTCCATCGTGAAGTGTCCTGTCTCCGCTTATGTGCGCTTTAAGCAGTGCCGCTCGCGCCCATTGACATAAGCATTTTATGAGAGTTTAAAGTGATTCAAGCGTGTAAACCGAGCGTATTTATGGTACCCGCGGAAGCGGGAACTGTCTGCTGGGTGGGTTTAAAAATGTACAATCATCCAACGGCAACCCCGGGTTGGGAAGACGGCGAGCTTTGGTGTACGTCGCTAGCCATCATGTTTTTTTTTCTTCTTAGCATACTGCGACGAAGAAAAAGGCTCGATTTAATGGCGGGTGTGTGTTTGAAAGCCAAGACAGAGCGAGAGGGAGCTAAAAGAGGCTGGACGGGTAGGAAGAGCAATGTTATATGGCACAGATAACATTATGTGATGTTCAAAAAAGGGGGAGCAAAGAAAAAACAAGCCACCCCAGTCCGACGACAAACGATCATTTGCGCGGAGATAAATAAGCCTAAGCACACCCGGGCCCACGCGGCGCAAATACACACAAGCGCACCAGAGGCGCGCTGGCATAATGGGATGTAAACTTTAGTGGAATTTGTGACCCTCCGTCCCTTCACCCACAACCCCCTCCCCCGCTGGCTTTGGGCAAATATAGGACCTTTCGCGGACGGGATCTAAATTCAATCTCCGCCGTTTGTCCATTCGTCGCAACGCGGCGGGATGAGAAAATTAAATTGTATTGTCTCAGACCATGTGACAGCTGGAACATATCGGTCGTTGGAAAAAGCGCAAAAGAAATAGTGAGGGAGGAGCACTGCTTTTAAAGAGAAACATTTTAAGAGTGAAATTAAATTGTGCTAGCGTCAAAAATACAAACAAGTACTCAGCAAGCGATGTGCACAAAAGGGGCGAATTGTGTTTCTGCTTCAATAAATGTCAACCAAACCGTCAACCGATTGTGATGCGACCGAAAGCACACAAACACACTCACGGAAGCCTTCTATTTCAATCAGAGTGGGCGATTTTTTCTTCGGTTTTTCTGACAAAAAGCCCCTGAAGAAGCTTCTGTGCCATTTGCGTGCTTCTAACACGCACGGGAATCGTCGTTCTGTGAATCGCACCAAAGTCCCACACTAGCTCTGTTAGCGAAAATGATTTCGCTGGAGTACGAAATCCGCCTCCAAACATAGCTCCTGGCAGCAAAAAGATGCACAAAGCCGCAGAAATCATTCGCTCGGAAGGCACTGGAATCATTCCCTGCAGCACTCCCCGAGATTCCGTCTCCGAAACGGTTTCAGTGCAGTAAGCTTCCTGGGGAAAGGGCTTTTTTTCGCACGGCCGAGCTTACCGAAAGAACGCTCAAGTGTATTTGCAAGGTGAGGTGAAAATTGATTGACTTTTTGGAGACGAGGAAAGGGAAGATGGAGAGAAGTATTTGGGTAAAGCAAAGCGTCGGTAGTGGCTTAACCGGGTAATGGGCCGGCATAAATCAGGAAGGTTAGCGATGGGCCACATCAGCATCAGTCGGTGGTGGTGTTGGTGAGAAAGAAAAATGAAGCCGCTTTCGTGGTTTCATGAGCACATTTTTTACGGAGTTTGCAGGCGTTTTGAAAGCGTGTAGACGTATGTAGCAGAATGGTGTGTTCGAGAAGGCGTGGTTAAGAGAATGGAAAGTCTAAGACAAGTTTTTTTTGTTTGTATATTTATAGTTTAAATAACGTTCACTTTTAGGTACGCCTTTTAATTATTTTTTGAAAATTGTTAAGTCTTTGTCGCTTAATATTGTTTCAACGTTACCAAATTTTGAGAATGTTTTCGCTTGTAATCGGAATTGCTCTAAAACTTTTGATTTAATTTTCAGTGAGAAATTGGTAGAATAGAAATATTAATTTAATACATACGCAAACATCGCTGTCGTAGATCAATAACCTTGAAATATGGCGAACAAAATCCGTTTAAATTTTGACAGATTTTGGAGTTCTTCCTATGCTACGGCTTCGGTAGTTACCAGTAAAATTAAAGAATTATTTTAAAGAACAATTCTTTTAAAAAAGCTTAACTAAATTCTACACTTCTCGCTCTGTCCAGTTCCGTTTTGAGAATGTAATTTAAATTAACTTCCACCCAGCATCACCGCCATCACAGCTAATCAGTGAAAAACACATAATCTACAGGAGCCACCAGTAGCTAACAGCGTGACGCCCGGCAAACGAGGTGCCCGGTTAATGTGGTGGTGCATACTTTATGAAATAATAAATCTGAATCCGGCATCCTAATTGATTAATCACACTCCCAAGCTAGCCAGCAAGCCCGGTGGGAAGCTCGGGAAAAAGGGATAATCAGCAAGAAAACGAAAACGGTCGTTACACATTACTGCTGTCCATTGCCGGACCATTTGCGTGAGTGTAACAAGTAGCGATTGGGCCAATGCGGCAGTGAGAAGGAAGAACGAATGGTATCAAAACACACCAAAAGGGCAAAAAATATGATGAATTACCAACTGACCACCAACAGACTGGTATTTATGGGCAGAGTGTGTGTGTGTGATTGTGTTTTTTCCCCGTCGCTCCATTCCCTGGAAAACTGATAAATGACAGCTCGAAGTTTAATGTTTTTCGCTTGTTTTCGCTACTGGCTGTTCGCTGTTCACAGTTTGCCAGAGGAATGACATCGGAATGATGCCCAGCTTTGAACCCGGCCAACCAAACCAAGTGGATGGATGGTTGAAGCGCTCCCTGCACTGTCTCGACACTTACAAGTGCTTGGATTATAGTGTGTACATGATTTGTCATTTTAGTGACCAGCGATCTTGAGCATCAGCGCCCCATACGTCGATGCTTCGGGCTGGCACGCCTAGGCTATGCTTAATGTTGGCACCATTATGCTGGCCGGTGTCAAATACATGAAACCACACAAAACACTTCGACACGCGGCCATAAAACGACGCTGGTCAGGTCGGGGTGTCGTTTGGCGTGACGTGGCAATCGCTTGGAACACGGTCGGGTGCTGTTATGCTGATGCCTGTGGCGCGGGGATTAACGATTTCGGAATCCGATGAGGAGGAACAAAAAGTCAGTGACAAGACAAGGTCATCTTTTACACTCACTTCATGGGCTCGTCAAGAGGATAATATTATCCATGAGTCACGTGGGTAATAATTGTTAGTGGAGGTTGTAACGCGAGCTTTGGATTAGAAGCATAGACAGCCATCATCGCCAGCGTCCTATTGGGATGACGAACGACTGTTTTTTGTGGAAGAAAAACTCAATTAACAAGTGGTAGATCGTCTTGGTATCCTTTCTACTATTCATTTGTAAAATCAGTTATTAAAGCGATTTTTAAATTCGATTGTTAACGTTCAATATCGAAAATACTAACTCTCAGGCACCAAGTGAAGCATCATGATTGAACTCTCCGGTTCGCTGTGCATTGCTGTCACGCCTGGAACCTGGTAACGATGTGACGGCAAACCATTTTTCCGTGTCGTTTGTCAACCAGCCGTAGGCTTTGTTCAGCTGCTAGGCTGTGATGAAGAGAAAACAAGCGCATCGAAGATCGGTCCCAGATCGAAATCATGCAGAGAAGAAGCAATTCAACTCCGGTAAGCTGGAAAACAACCGCAGCCACCGCAGCAACCTGCAGTGCAACTACTCCACACTGCTCACAGTGCTTCAATCATTATTATTTCACAATCGTGCACCATCGCGCAGTGATTTAATGCACTGCACATCCGACTCCAGGTTCCGGTGTCGCAGTACGCGAACAGATCGATCACTCTTGGGCTCGCTCGGTCGCTCAAAAAAGGTGACAGCCTCTGTGCGTCCTGTGTGCTTGACCCCATGGATGCCAGACATCAGACACGGCGTCTATATGCTTGACCACCCGATGAGTTCGGTTCGTGCCAGTGCTTAGCCGGTGTGCAGGTCTCGCTCTCGAGTACAATCCTTCCCATAGCCCCCGCCCCAAAAACCCTCCCAGTGAAGATTACTTCGGCCGTTACTTTTGAAGCGCCGGCTGATGGACTTTCTGACGTCCTTTCTGACACGCTCCCCATGATTGGATGAGTTTCATGTCGTTAGCTACGGGTTAGCTTCACTGCGGTATGAGACAATCCATCCCAACTCTCACACAAACACATACACACACCATATGCTTGAAAACCACTCAAACCAATCCAGCAGCTGAAGCAACAGACGGAACCTTTCCATGCCCATGCCTGGCGGGAGAGAGAAAATCAATTAACAGCAAGGGCGCAAATGCACCCCACCTCGGGTGGATCCGTCACCCCCGTCACCCAAAAAACCATGCGGCATTCGTAGTCCACAGGCGCATCCAATCGACGTCCCGTCGATTCGTTGGTCCGCGCCCGACAAGCCGGGTCACGACCGTCAACATCGTCATCGTTGTCAACGGTGTCCGGGGGAGTGAGTGTGTGTGATTTCTACGCACACAGGGCAGGCAACAAAAAAGGGTACTGCCAGCCCGGGCAGAAAATGCAATGTCCTAAGGCTCTGCGCAGAGCCAGCAACGTCATGGTTGGTTTGGTAGCGTTTGGACCACGCACACAGGCACAGAATACTAGCTCGAGCCGAGCTGATGTATTTGACAGTTTATGTCTTCGTCAGCGAGCGCCTGTCAGACAGGGCCCGACAGGGATGGTGTACGCCATCTGCCCGGGCTATGACCACCGTCACCGAGGGTGACGGTTAATGATGGCGCATACGAGCAATGGGAAGATCCCTCCGGTTGAAGGGCTTACTGGGGCTCAAATTTATGACTACAGATTGATGTGGCGGCACGGTGACGGTGTGCAGATGAAAAACTCCTCGCAGTCGAGCAAGACAAGAAAAAATACGCATAGGTCTGAGACTAACTCCATACTCATAACTCACCATCGACTTACAAAATACAATTTTAAGAGAGCAAATTCTTTAAAACCCGGAAAGATCTTCATGATTTTGCTGGCACTGACGTCAATGGGTACAACAAGCCACGATTACCTTAATCCTTTAGGTAAGAATCGCTCTTCCAGGGGAAGAGCATCACCTAATATCAACCAATCTTTATCCCGAGATCACTACTTGGTGACGCATCACTTCCCATACTTCACCGGAGCAGCTCTATGGAGCCACTCGACTCGGCAGTGAATTTGAATTTTTTATTCACTCCACTCGCTCACACACACTATATCACTGTGAGCTTATTTATATCTTTTACTAGATTTTATTTCCCAACTTCTAGTTTGGAGCTACGCTGCTCACCTACATACTGGAATGTTCACAGCGTATGAGGGCTCGTGTTGAACAAAGTCACAGAAGTGTATTTCTGAAGGTAAAGCAGCAGGAAGCAGCAGGTAGGAAGCAAGAAAAAGAAAAAGAAACACGCTTCACTATCGAGAACTCCGAGGTGTCACTTTGCTGCCATTTGGTTTCTCACGGCACTTGTTGCCCTGTGACCTCGACAGCAAGTAGAGTGTATGTGTGTCTTCGTACCGAGTTTGCAATCATATTTTTCCAGTCAATGTACTTTCAATATTATAATCCACTCGAAGCTCGAAAATGTGATGATGCTACAACGACCGGGGGTTGAAATTCAATTCGATGTCACAGAGTGCGAGAGCGTGTGCAATGTCTCAAGTGCCCGTTATGGGTTCGTAATGCTTTTCGGAACTTTCCCTGCCAGCGGGAAGCAATAAGCATCGGCAGCAACGGCTGGAAATGGAGTTACCGGAGGGAGAGAGAGAGAGTGTGCGGTAGGATTAAATCCTACGAGCGAATCATTCGACGCTTGCCTTCGCTTGTGGTCCTGGGTGTTGGTGCTTGCAATGGGGATGGAAAATGTTGCATTTCCTACAATTCCCACGCGGCTGCTGGTCTTCTGCCGGAGGTCCTGATCTATCGCTGGTCTCGGTGACATGTAACTTCCGTGTCAAGCACCTGTCAAGTGAATGTGCATAGAGAATGCTTGATGGAATAGCTTTTTTTATAGATGGAATAGTCATATGGAGGCACCGTTGTGTATGTAAGAATCAAAATCTCAAGATTGGAAAAACTTTCAAAGGGTGCGAGAGAAGTATGTATAAATCAGAAAAAGAGGTAAAACATAGTAGGAAATGAACTCCTTTCCTTAAGCCAACTTAAAGCACGTGTTTTCGACAAACTCCGATCAATGACCTACCTCTAGCCGATTCCGATTTCACCCGGAACTCCGGACAAACTAAACGAAAAACTGCGGGTACAACACTCCCCAGAGGGCACGTTTGGTCTTGACTTTCTTGCCGCCTTCCGCCCATTTGTGCAATCGATTCTGCCTCCTTTAGAAACCTCCAGTTGCGTCCCGTCCTCACCGGGCAGAGTAATTTCCCATTAAAGCACCAACAAAATAAAACGAAAACAGAGCGACGCTGCTTCCTGCACCGTACACTGTTACCGCCTCCCAGGCAGGAGGAAGAGAGAAAAAAAACCCGACCATGTGTAACTAACGGCGAACTGCCGCAGTGCCGTCGCATAGCCCCAATGGTTCTATGGCTCCGAGGCACCACCCAGCCAGAACCCATCGATGCGACAACGATCGAACGGTCGTACCCAGCCACCTTCCATGCCGAAGGGCTGAACTTTTGCGCTGAGTTGCACTTTGGCCCGGCAAAAAGGGACGGGTGATGGCGGGTTTTTTCCCGGTGTGTGTGGATCGTTTCCTTCTAACCGGCACCTCAAACCGCCCGGATGTCGTCCCGGTGAAGGTTGTGTGCGGTAGTTTCCATGGTTTTGTTCGTGGTAGAACCACACTTGGACACAAACACGCACACACACACATGGTACACCCTTTACGTAATTGTGGTTTTGGCACGGCCTTGGTCAGACGCCTTTTTATTAGTTTATCGATGGTGCGATGAGCTCATTTGAATTTTATCGAAATCGTTTTGGCTGGTTGTGGTTATTATGGGATGTGAGTGTGTGTGTGTTTGTATGTATGTTTTATCTTTCTTTAGCCCAGGACTCTATCTAAACGCAACACCATAGCAGACGCGTGTAGTTGTGCTGAGGAATAACAGAAATTCAGGGAATTATGCTTAGCGTACCGGAGCGTACCGGGACATTGAAATAGCATTCGAATGCGGGAGGTAACCCCAAATTTCCCCCCTCGGGCAAGGTACGAATTGGCGTGGAAGCTAAGTTGCAGAGGAAAAGTTTTGGGTCGTACGATTAGTGCCCGAAGAAGCGCGCCGGAACTGGGTTCGTTCATGGGAACTAAAATCGGTTGAAGTTAGTTTTCGTGAGGGATTATCAGTGTAAGTGGACAGATTATCATTCTATTAGTGGTGTTAGCTGCTAGTATCGGAGGCAGTGGTGCTTATTATGATAAAAGTGTTGAGGTTAGGAGTGTAGTTTGTACCGGTGTTGTCAACCTGTACCTCTTACCTGTACCTGTACACCCAAGACATGGATGAGCGGAGGGAAATTCTTCTTCAGAAATTACCATTGTGCTTTTTAAGGCTCTGAGGGGGCAACAAAAAGATAGAATAATGTTTGACTGTGTACTTTGAACGCATTTGAATGTTTTATTATTGCAATATTTTGAGCACAATATCAATTTGAAAGACAACTCAAAGTGTGACAACGAATTATCTGTTTTCAGTGAAAAATCAACCGACACAAGGATTAGTGCAACTCTTGCCAAATCCTGCGAGCCATTATCAAAATCCGCTAGATTACAGCAGAATTCAATTAAGCATCATAAATTCGCAACGATTACGCTGAAGGTTGATTTCCTTGCACCAAGCGCTTGCCCTCTAATCGAGCTGCAAACAAGCTTACTGTCGAGCGGGACCAACCGGCCATTGGGGAAGGGCGTGAAAAATACATATGTTATCCCGTCTCGTGGAATTCATAATCTCACACTAATGATTCTAATCCGTAAAGGTACTGGCAGCAGCAGGAATTCTGGTTAAACCGCACCGAGGCGCGCCGAAACGTTCTCGCGGACGTATATCATGTAACCTATTAACCAGGCCCGTGCGATAGTAATAGACACCATCACAAAGACCGTGGTAATGGTAGCTCAGGCTAGATAGACCATACCAGACACATGCTCACACGTACATCCTCTCCCCCCCCCCCCCTCTGTAGCGTTTCCACGCCATTAGAACGTAATCACCTACTTTTCTCCAGCATAATCCTTCGCACATTCTGTGTACGTGCATGGCATCAATGTGTGATCGATTATTAATATACACAGATTCAACCCTGACCGTTGAATGTGTTCGATCGATCCCGACCCCTGCTGTTAGCTGGGGGTATTGGAAACGAGCCCAAACCACTCATTAGTGGCTGGGAGAGCAAATTGATTAAAGGTACAAATTATCTAAATCAAAACCATTTACTACGTGCTCGCGCAGAGAGCTGCAATGGGTACGGTGTGAAGTGGAACCGTTCCGATCCGGGCACATAATCTAGTCAGGAACGTGGCTCGACATGCTTTATCGGTTTATAGAGTTGAATTGGAAAGAGCAAAACAAAAAAGACATAAAAACAACTCGATCTTTGCTGCTCGAAAAGCACACCAGCTTAATCGACTCGTTTATTAGCTCTGTAACGGTGCGTTTTCCACAAAGCTGACCGGACTCTCCGATTCGCCAAACGAACTAGCTTGCTCATAAAAAATGGGCAGAAATCACATCTTTCCTTTCCTTTGGTGCCTCAGTATCTACCAATTTGTACCCAGGATGATAGGAAGAAAGTTCATCCTCACAAACTCGCACATATAAAACGGCTAAACCCTTTTGAAGGTAGTGCCAGGATTTAGTACCATAGGTCTCATCTCCGTAGCATATAAGCACGCATTCATGCTACTATCTATCTACACTCTCCTCCCTGGTGAAACGAGGACACGAGTATCTAGCTTTATATATTTTTTGCTCCCTCAACCTGGACGGAAATTGTGAAGTCGCTTTACCAAACCAAAATCCTTCCGGTGCAGCTACTGGTGGGTGCAGAAGCCACCACTACTAGCTACTACTAACTTCTGCTGCTTGATATTGCATGGAAAAAAAGCATCATCATAACGGTTGGCTGTGCCGTTTTTTCTCCGTCAGTGTGTGTGTCGTGCACCAAAACTGAAACCGAACCGGTACCGACCTGCGACACGCGGCACTCCGGAAATGAAGATATTTATCCATCCCGTCTGCCAGAATTGCTTTTTTTTGCTGAGGTGGGGAGGGTTTTGGGTAGGATGTATCCGTTTTTTTTCGTTGGTGGTATTTTTTATTAACTTCTCCTTCCTATCCTGTGTATTATTGGGTTTGGTTGGGTGCATTTGTGTGTATGTGTTTGCTGGGTTTGAAGAGGATGTAGCATTTAGACACCTTATGGTGCCTGAGGACTCTAAAAGCGATAGTAAATACATGTTTTTTTATCATATTATTTTTCATTGTTTGTTGTATAAAAGTGCAAACGTTCAACTAAAATACTAAAATACTGAAACAAGTTGGCGTAAACCCGTACTGTATTGAAAAATAACAAAACAAAGCAGCAAACCTTTAGTCCGTTTTACCCTGCAATAAGCGAATAATACCATTACCTCATCAAATATCGTGCGCAACACCGGGAAACCGATTTCCCAAATTGTACCACGAAGGCAAACGTAGTACACCCGTATAACAACAGTGCACAGCACACCAGCACAAACACACAAACAGCAACCTTTATTACGGCCGGTATAGGAAACTAGGGGCGGAACACATTTTCGCTCCAATTTTCGACTGTTCCAATTGCCCACAAATTTTACCATCCCTCGTTTACCCTTTATTCCCTTTAACTCTTTCTTCCACGTTTGTAACACAGGTTGTAACAGTATGAGAATGTACCCCTCCCCCCCTCCCTGCCCCAACCAGGTTACGTTAGTTAGTGGGATAAAGGAGCTCGGTTCGTATGCAGCCGGCGGTTTCATTCAGTTGAACGTTTCCGTTCTACTTGCGCTCCTGCTCGCTGTTCCCCCGCCATAAGCGTGGTTCACCTTGGAAACGAGGCGAGGTGTGAAAATAATGTCTGATCAAAGTTGGTTTCATTTCCCCCCTGGGGGCAGGTGCGGAAGCGTATAAAGGTTTCCCCGATTAAGCCGTGCCGTGGAAAGAATCGGATCCTGTCGTACGGGGAAGAGAGAATGGGAGGCAATGTGAAGGTAATCAGAAAACGGAAAATCTCTTTCCATCGCTTTTTTTGTGTGTGTATGTGCTCCACCCCGTAATGGTACTGACCGCATCCAACCACTTTTGCTCGATTAGGCCCAAGGCAAAGAGAGAGAGAGAGAGATAGAACGAAAAGGAAAGAGTTTGCAGGTGTTTCGTTCGGGCCGCACTTGGAAGGTTATATTCTACCTCGAGCGATGGTAAAAGTTATTCCATCGGCCTTTTTCGCCCATCGACACTGGTTCGGGCCCTGGTAAACATATCACAGAATTTATATCGTTCGTTTTTTCGCCTCTTCTCCCTGCTACTACTCCTCTCGCTCGGGTTGGTTGGCTGTGGTGTATTTGAGTGTAATTTTTCATCGATGTGGTTTGCACCGCAATTCTCCGGATGCGCCTCGATATCTCTGTGTGCCTCGGTTGACCGTTCACTTTTGAGGTTGCAAAAAAAAACTGGGGCAGACATAGAATCGGGTGCAAAACCCCAACATCATTGACATTCTCGGAAGGATGGTACGGTTATGAGTAATAGCGTTTGGTTGTGTGTCGTCTTGTTTGATGTGTCACTTTTGAAGCAAAAACGTGCATCAAAATTGTGAAGAGTTCCAAGTAGGTATCGTTTTGAGGTATTAATGGGATGAACAAGGAAAACTCGGTTAACATTTAATTTTTGATAAAAACGAACATACGTTGGAGTTTGTACTGGTCATGATGATTTGTACGTTCTATATATTCCACACAAGAACGAGTTGCTACATTCATATCTGGTTTACAAAAAAAACATTTTCCTTTTCCTAACCAACATCTAAAAGCTCATATGATACAGGTCTTTCAATGGATCCTGTGGTCGAGAATGCTACTTCACACACACACACACACACACCACCAGTTACAGTTTCGTAGAATTCATACATTCTTTTTTGTGTGAGAAAATAGTTATTTCATCACTTTATAGGAGCGACGTTTCCCCTTTTTTTCTCTTCGTCATTTGGGGAAACTTCCATTCTCACACTCGCCGGTATTCTGTGTCATCGCAGCTAGATGGGCAAACTTTTCCCTCACTGTCCATTCCCGGGGCGCTCAATATCCCGCTTTTGTCGATGCCGTGACCAACACTCTTTAAAAACTCTACCAAAATTCTAGTTTCACTATCACGAGGACGAGCCACCGTGGGGTGGTGGAAATTATCTCATTCGCTTTGGGGTTGAAAAACGCTTCATTTTTCCCACCGCATCCCCTTTTTCTGTATGGCATTTTGTTTCGATGTTCGGGGGAAGGGTTATAAGCGAACCACTCGGAAACGTTGGTTAGCTGTCAATGACGTTGTTCGGACAACGAGCGTAAAAAGAGATCGGGGGGAAACACTCTATAGGCAAAAAGTTAGGAAAGATGAAAATCGACTCTCAGGGCCGGATCGGTGTGTATTATCAATGATGTAGTGAGTTTTTCCATCGAAACTGGCTATAAAAACCACTGACCCGTTTGGTCCAGGCTTTCCCTTTTTCCCCCTGATACCCCTTCAAAAGCAACTTTCTACCGAAAGGATTCCATCGGTGTGCAGTTGGAAAACAAGAGCAATACACCGGAATAGACAAAGAAAGATGAAATGGAAAGCGAAAACCGATGGAAACAAAACAGAGCGAGAGAGAGAGAAAGTTGAAAAAAGAACCGCAGTCGAAAAAAAAATACAACCTCTTGATCACACCGACGACACGGTAAAGGCCGAGACGAGCAATTTCTAGCCCCGTACTGCCGGTAGAAGGTAGTTAATAATTTATGGTTATAAACTTGTCGGAATTATTATGAGCGAATGTCGTGGAATGATTTATGAGGGTAGTTATCGGGGAAGCCGTGTTTTCGTACTTCGTCTTTTCCGGTTCATTCCTGCTTTCTTTCTGTTTGCTTCTTCCCACTACTACTGTTTGGTGGTGTCTGTGTCCATTCGTATACGTTTCGAATGCCCAACCCTGTTTGCCAAGGTGGTCTGTTTTTCCAGCTCTTGTGTGTGGGAAGGTGAGAGATTGAGTTTCGCTTCAACTATTGAAGGAAAGACTTTGGAGCAGCAAGGGGGAGAAAGCGATTTGCTATCTTCTCCTATTGGTAAGCTTTTTGATAATTTCCTACGTTTCTTTCAAAAGGAAAATAGCGCTGGCATCAGCGTGTGAGACGATAGTGGTTAAACTTTTATGGAGCTAATTTGGGGGCTATATTCGTTTTTTTTTCTTTGCTCCCCAGCTTTCTATGCTCTAACCTGTTCAATCGATGTTGAGTTTGGGGATTTCCTGGAAGGAAGAGAACATTGCACCGCAATCGAGTAAACTTTTCTCGTTTCTGACATTCTAATGGGAAATATTAAGCTCTGATAGAAAGAGAATAATTGAAGCTTAAGGGAGCATTATGCAGCTCATAAGAAGGTGATGATGATCGTACTAACACACTCTTCAACATACTCAGATGAGCAGAAAATTTAAAAAATAAAGTTAAGGTACTTCAAGTCCTTTTCAGATGGTTTCAAAATAGTTTTGAAATGTTTACGATTAATCATGAAACACCAGTTTGAATAGTAATACTTGAACCTTTTCACATTGTTTATCACATTGGAACATTATTACTAGAAATCAATGTTTGGTGTAATACTATACTTCAATTTTGAGATCCAAATTTTCCTTTATTCAACCAGCCCAATACGCGAATCCCATGAACTAAATATTCAACATAAACTCGCGTTCACCATTTGCTGCAAACGTCGGCCGTAAAATTTACTTACGAAATTATTCAATTTCTACGATACAAATCTTGGACGACAGCAGCTGCACTGACAATCGGCTGCCGTCAGCTAAACCGCTCGGCCGGTGCCGGTGCGCTACCAACAACAACGAGCCTCATTAGCATTGATAAAATTTCCCAAACCCGTCAGCTTGGTGAATGTGAACCGCCACCAACTTCCGCTCCGGTGCCCCTTCCCAGCATCAAACTCCTTCGGGAACGAAATCATCGTTAAATTGAGCGAAAATTCGTCCCCAAACGCTGAAAGGCAGGCTGGAGCACTGGATCGGAGGAAGAAATCAAAATTCCGCACCGAGCAATGCTTCTTTACCCCACCATTGAACCATCATTTTACTTCGGTAAATATCGGGGCGATGGAAAAGAGGCCACAGCCCTGTGGGACAACAAGTCGTTCCGTTCCTACTGCTCCACCCGGAGGCTGGGAGCAGAAATTGAATCATCGGGAAATGCTAAATCGCAAAATTTTACGCCCGCTTCAGCTGCAAATTTCCGCCGAAAATTTCATCGAAGAAGCTTCGTGACGGTAAGCGGTACACTTTTATCGAAATTCCTACCGAACGCTAGGAGGACTTTCCCGGGAGTCGACCAATTAGAGTCGATAAATTTTGATTAAAGTCAATTTCATCAATAATGGTACCGTCGGAAGGTACCGCTGTTGGGCGATGTCGGATCGGTACCGCGTAAAATGCCGATCATCAGCAATTCTAATGAAGTTGCTTTGAGAGTTTTCAATCAAGCAATCAGCGGGATCGAACCGACTGAAACTGGTAGGACAAGGCGCTAGTCACCCTGAAGTCCAACAGATGGGGTCGAAGCTTCCAGCTGTAAGGGACGCGCAATGGTGACAGAGAGAGAGAGAGGAAAAAATGATTCGATATTAAAAATAATGTACATACAAGATTATCTGATTCACGAATTCTTGGACTTGGACTGCCTCGTCACACAGTGTAACCGGTGGTGACGGTTTCTTGTTAGTGCCAAAAATGTGTTCTTACACCAGCTGCTCGGATGTGAACGGAATTCGTAATGATTGGACAAATGTCACATTCATTTTGAAATAAAAAGAAACGTCTAAGAAACGACCACACAATCTTCTGCGACTTGTTGGAGCTTTTCACATTGCTAGGAAATTGCATGCTTCACATTCAGTTTGTGACAGCAGTGAAAGGAAATATGTTTTCCTTTGGATTCCGTGTCGGAAAACGCTTCGTGTAGCTTCCCTGCGTGGGTGAGAAGAGCACAAAAAATGCACCAAATTCAACACTCGCTGTGAAGGGGAAATGGAAATGGACGATCCTACCCTGTGGAAAGATCGTGCACTGGAACGTAACGCTTCCCATGTTTGTGCTTGGGTTCAGTTGATGTTGTTGTTTTCTCTGCATAATAAGCTTGAATTTGTAACGCAAAAGAGAAGGTTCGGTCAAAAAGTAATAGAAAAATGGTGTGCTGTTGGTGCTTGGCACGCATTTGATGTACCCATGATGGACGTGCTTGTGGCGCCCTCTGGACAAAGAAATTCCCGATATCCCAAAATGCAATTCCCCCATCCGTCCGTTCAAAGTATGGTTTTGTTTGCTAAGATTTCTCGGCTTTCACTCTCTAGAGCGGGGTGCATAAATTTACGCAACGTCTCACCTACGACTAGCACACAAATAGGAAGGGCCCGGGCAAGCGATCATCTTTCCCCTTCCCCGTGCAGTTCATAAATAAACCGCTCTCCCAATCACTGACCACGCATACATAACCGCGCCCGTCGATGGGTCGTCGAAGGACGCACCGCAAACACATTTTGCACCAAGCGGAAGCTCGAAACTTCCCTTGAAGCGTGATGGAAAAGTGTGGGAAGCACTTTTCATTTTTCGCAGCACCAAAATTCGTGATTCGCATAAAATTTACTGTCGACAAGTTTTTGCCACACCGGCAAAACTCTGCGAACTTGCCTAGGCTTCTGCGTTTTTCCTATCACGCAGAGGGCGCACCGGTTTTTTGGAGGGTGTCCCATCAACGAAGACGAAGTGCTTGCGAAATAATGTGCGCTGACCTATTTACGGACAATTAAGAATCAATTTGCGACGGAAATTACTGCCGTAGAGAGAGAGAGAGAGAGAGAGAGAGAGAGAGAGAGAGAAAGAGACGGTGGGAGCTATCGGGAAGGATGGTGCGCTTTGCCCAAGACAAATGGAAATAAATTATGCTTCCGATGCCGTCAAACGAATACTAAACCACCAGGGTGAGGTTGTTGGTACGTGCACGAATTTCGATATGTTTTTGGAACGAGCAAGGAATTTTGCCAAATTCTGTTGTGGAATATGAATTGTGGTGGCGTGATTGAAGACAATTTTCCCTGCCACGACTCTTTGGTTTGCTAAAAAAAAACATAAAAACAAATCTTCCTTTTAAGTATTTGAAAATTTACCGAACACACAGTCGAAACGTTTCAACCCCTCAGTATTTGTTCCCACCTCCCTCACGTGTCACTATCGACATCGGCGTAATAAACTGTTACACCATTTGCTGTATTCAAATTAGCTTGAAGCTGTCATTTTCCATCGCAAACGTCATGTGTCTTGCGACACGATGGAGCGTTCGGGCAGTTCAGAACTTTCCGATCCGATCCTTCCGTCATTTCTTTTCGATAGCGAACACCCGTTCCTTTCAATATTCCTGTAGTACCTTTTTGTCTGCAAGGCATACCTTAACCATCTTGTTTGAAAGACTTTCTAGTGGCAGTTGGATAACATCTACCACCCGATGTTCAAGAGGGTGACATACCCCAACAAACAATGGAGCAAACGGTGGCAAAAAGCATAAGGACGGATGCTTCTGATGCCAGAGCGGCAGGGCAAAGGTAGCAACCACAACCATCACTAGCGCTAGCGCTCCGGTTCGATCGCTCGTCATTCGTTATCGTTATGCGCTATAGTGCCTTCTCCCGCCAGTCGCAGGTTAATATAAATTTAATTCAATTCCCCCGTAAACGTCATTATAGATTCAATTTCAAGCTTCAGCATGATGATAGTTTGTCGATGATAGGCGTTATGACCGTGGCGGAAGCGATAGTGTGTGTGTGTGTAAGAGAGAGAGAGAGAGTAAAGGAGTAATGGAAAGCAATATCAAGATATCGATAGGCATTTAGATACATACTTTACGTTGTTCTCGCTTTGCTCTTTGCAGACGAGAGCGAGCAGCAGGTAATTTCCTTATGTTGCTTTTACTGTCGAGGTTTTCAACCCCGTTTCATAGTAAAGCAAGTCTTGCGTTGCAAAGTGAATTTTCGTCATGCGTATTATGTTGTGTTATTCATCCTACCCTTGGGCATTCCTAGATTCGAGCATGTTTTCTTTGTAAACCACTCGAGCAGTACCAGAACACGATACGCTAGTGCTAGAGCAGCGAGTAGAACCTGAAACATCTACAATTCCATTTTATACGTTCAAACACACGACGAGCACCTTGAGAAAACTTGAAACCAACTGGCAGGTTTCCCTCGCCCGGGCAGGCGAAGCCTACGGGGCCTGGTCAATATTTATTTTCCAACGCATTCGGGAAAAACTGGCCCAGTTTGTGTTTGTTTTTTTCCACCCATTGCTTCCGACACACCACGGGCAGCGCTTCCACATTGCCGAAAGTGAGGTTTTGATAAACTTTTCGCAAGATTCTATTTCCATCTCTGCCCAATGAGGGTTCACTGGACTGGAAAAAGAGACACAATGCCGCAATCGCTTTCGAATTGGGAGGGACAAAATGTGAACCCAACCCTCGCAATGCTGTCACCTCAAGGTGCGGAGGCAAGCAAAGGTCCAGTTTCTCGGTATGGTTATGCTTGCCAGCAGTGTGCAGTAAGTGCGCGGCATCAACAATGGTAGCTTTTATTTTTACAGCATTGTTGATTTTTTTGTTTTCCGCCCCAAATTGTTCACTCTCAAACTGAAGAAATTAATTTCCAAGGGTCGGGTGCACATCTTGGCCGAGTATTTTGATATTTATTTTTGTCTCCTGCTCCTTCTGGTGCGGTAGCTCACATCGTAACCGTAGTGGACCTTTCCCCTTCCAACGCTTGCAGCTTCGTGGGGCGGATGCTGTCGAGGTTTGCCGTTTTTCCGCATCGATGGCAATGTTGGGGTTTTTGTTTTCGCTCGGTTGTGCAAAACATCTCTGCTGCAGGTTAAAAGAAGCGACCTTTCCCTCGCAACTCAGCTACCCTCTCGTTGCACGTCGTCCACTTACTTCCACCAAATTAATGATCTGGTCCGGTAATGCGATGAAAACTGTGTGCCCCAGGACAACTGAAGCTGCTGCTGCTGGGCTGGCTGTAAGAAAGTTGGCAAGGTCAGCCCGTTTGCCAGTTCCAAGAGCGGCAGAAAAGAAACCACAGAAAGAAATTAAAACTCTCTCGAAAAGCCATTAGCAAACACTGGCGCAACTTGCCGATAGTCGGGCCATCTCGGCCACCAAACTTTCCACTTGCCAATGCCACTTTAATATGCGCACGCTTATTGCGAAAAATGAAGCCAAGCGTTAGTGATATTTTTGGGGAACATGTTTTCATCTTTTGCGACGGTTAAAATGTGGGTGCAAAAATCGCGAACGATGTCAAACCATCAAATGTTCTTGATTTAAGGCCTGCAAAATAGCTTTCCAGCGCTCTGGGATAAATGGGAAGCTTCAACAAGTTGTTGTTACGATAGCAATGGAACATTCAAACGAGAAAGTATCAGCTTATTTATTTAAGTAAAATGATTAAAATATTTAATAAAAAAGTAATTTCATCATCACAGCCCCTTTAACTTTTTTTAAGGCCCGACGTTAACATTTTATTGTTTATTTGAACCATATGTCGTACTGAAATCGTCTAGTTTATGCTTTCAGCTCGGAAAGGCTAAATAATTAATAACTTATTATACAACGGGTTTTCCCAAGCGACAAACACTCGCAAACAAACCAGCACAAACAAGCGGACCATTAATGGGGTTTAATTAACTTTCAAACGATTTCCACCCCTCAGTGCCGATCGAAAGAAAAGGCAATGGTAAAAATCACACTCTCAAGCACTCCTCAGGTTAGAAAGCTCGATGAAGTCGTAGTAAATTTGTTGATTTAATGAAGTGCGCGCTGCTGCCACCGGGCACAAAAGCAAACGATATCCCGGCCACAGTCCCCACAGCACTACTCTGCCCGAAGCGTACATTACCGGGGCAAAAAGGTTTACCTTTTTTGCATTTCCCTTTTTCCACGAGAATGCCCCGACAACGAGCGACTGAGTGCAGAGTGGGAGAGTGAGTTTGCTTTCGGATTTTCCAATGGGAAAAAGGGTTTTTAGTGAAAGTAAAGTTTTCCACATTATCAAATGCGAACTGGGTTGTTTGAACGTGTGTGTGTGTGTGTGTGTGTGTTTGTGTGTAAGATTGTGTTGAAAAATCAGCAAAAAAGAGCACCAACATTTTTGTTCACTCCCAGGAAAATGTACCGCTGGAACAAATTTCACCCCCTACCCATACACCCAAGGCAAGGTACCACGGGACAGAAAAGGGGTTTGTGCGAAAAAGGCTCGATTAATATTTCAACATTTGTTTCGTACGTTTTAATTGATTTTGATCGTATCGCACGATCGGGAGTCGCTGCCACTCGACGAAGGGTGGTGCTACCAACAACGAACCCTTATCAAAATCCAACTGCCTTCGGTTTTTGGGCAAGGTGTGGTAAGCCTTATTTATGGACCGCTCAAACGAGACAAAACCCACCCCAACCTAGCACACGAGTGAAACAGCCCCCGGGAGAAGTTCATCTCTTTTCAATCAGCATAAATTTTCGCGCCAATCTTGCCCCTCCCCGCAGCACTGGAGCCTTATGCAGAGGGAACGATGTCCCACACCGAAATCAAGCAATCTTTAAACGAATCGTGGTGAAACGGGACCAAAAAAATCCAAATCGAGGCTACAAAACGCGAAAGCTAGGTACGCGATGTGTTTTCTTCGTGAGGAAGCAATTCCTTTCCATCACACGTTGAATTCTGATGACAGGTGCAGGTTGTGTGTGCCTTTTCTTTTTTGTTTCACTTCGATGGTTCTGTTTTAACAGCGCCAGAGCTAAAGAAATTGCTTGTGGTGGTGCTTTCTTTTTTGCTGTATTTTGTGTGTGGGCACAGGGCAAAATTGCTCTCCGTCACTTTTCACCATTTCTTTCGTTAAATCCGTACCCTCATCGCAACACACGCCACGGTGGCGAAGGATGGGCGTTTTGCTTACAGGACGCGATTTTTCTTCATCGCGTGTATTCGCAATGGTGAGCGTTTTTTTTTTGAAAAATCGCATCACAAGACAAGGCGGTGGACGAGATAAAAAGGGTGTGCGGATACGAGTCAACCAAATCACCATGTGTAAGTGTGTGTGCGTTTTTTTTTACTGTGCAGCAGCAGCAGCAGCAACACAAGCAAGCTAGGCGGTAATTTATGGCGTCGGTCATGCTTCCTCACACGCTTAGCTGCTACACCACGGTGCGATGACGGGCTTATCCTGAATTTTGCTGACTCTAAAAATACCTACCCAACCGATCGAGTTTCACAGCTGGAGGGGCTGTAGCGAGGGAAAACAAGCAAAGGAAAAGGTTAATGCTAAATTCAACAGTACCTTGAACGCAGCTTCACCTTTCTGTGTCAAAGAGCTGCAAAAGTGGAGATTCCTTTCAGACAAGAGGCAAAAAATGTACTTTAGCTCGCCGGTTCTATGTGTACTTTCTTGTGCGATTTTGTTTTGTTTGTTTTATGTACACATATTCTTACACATATGAACATCTAACCTTTCCTCCGAAAGAGTAGAGCAGCACGGCGCGTGAATTAATTAAACCTTGCCCCTCCTGTGCCTTCAGCACTTTGTGCTAGCTTGTTTTGGTAATTTGGGTGTAGTGCTAACTTTTCTTCAACCAATACTAACCCGTCGAGCTGTGTCGAGTTCAAGCTTTTATATGAGTAGCTTGGGCGCTTTTCGAAAGGTGTGCATAGACGCTCACTGCAGCACCTAAAGCTGAAACAAACGATCACACACTTTTTCTTGCCATACAAGCTAAATCTTTACATTGTTCAAAGCAATATCAGTGGCAATGTATGGCCTTATGTCGGAGTCAGAAAATTCTACAAAGAGCTTAAGTTGTGCGTTCTTTAACGCAAATAATTAGATGGCATGGAGAAAAAAAACATTCATGCTAAACATTAAGATAAATTACTTGCAGAGAATGCACAGAAGTAAATCCCAACTGTTAAATGCGTTCTAGGTGTGCTGGTGGAACGTCTCCCATTCTCAGGTTTCACTGAATCTGATTACACAAACCCCGGAGAAGCTGATGAAAAATTGCATTACAGAAATGTGGATATTAGGTGCTTAATTCCATCCTTACATCGTTACTCCCCCCCCCCCCCCTCCCTTCACAGAAGGATGTGCTCCGTTTGCATCCTCGGCAGACCATGCGCCAGAGGAATGTCTAATGGAACTAATTACTTGCTCATTCCGAAACCTTTCCCATTCCCTAAGATGGTGGTGAATACGGTGAAGCTAATGATGGGTGCAATATAAAGACAAGAGGAGGGGCACAGTTGGGAGATGGGCAAAGGAATGCATATTTTATGCAAGCTTTGGAGCTTTCTTCCACGTCATGTTGCGGTGGTTAAGCTGTGAATAGAACTGTTGAATCTGTGTCAAAAGGATTGGAATTTCCTTTTACAATTAGCTGATAAATCTGACTGATTGTTCGTGCACGAAACATGCAAAATGTGCTGCAGGTTCAATGAAAGAATATCGGTTCAATTTATTAACGTAAATCGTAACTACAACCTCCAAGCAAGAACAGATTTGAGCAATATATTTGGTTCGTTAATCAATTCTGTATATAGTAATTAGAGCAAAATTTGGAATGGAAACAGTTCATTTTTTGGAGTTATTTTTCTTCCTGCACGCATTTTGTTTTGCTCAGCAATTGTCTTTCAAGGAAAAGATCCCACCTTCCAGACGCTACATTACGCATAGATGGATATGAGAACACTTCAACCCTCATCACTGGTTGACATGTTGTTAACCTTTACCCAATTTTTATTTTTGTCCGAAAAGTACAATACAAAGCAGGTGGTACCGTTTTCTTACGAAATCTTGTTCAGACCTTAAAAAGTCCTTGAACCGGTTGGGGTTAGACGCAGCAAATGGGATTGCGAGACAGCGCCGACAGCACACTGCCAATGGCATTAAGTGTACCGAAGGCCAAGGTTGCCCCACCGTTTAGAAGTTTGACAGACAGCCCAGTCGGGCGGGAACTTCGTTTCGCTTGATGAGGTGGAAAATTCAATTTTCACAACAAATAATAACCTTCTCTTTGCGGTAAACCCCCTGCTTGTGTGCACATTGGTGATTTATCCGAAAACGAAGAAACGAGTGTCTGTGTCAACATTTGCGAAACAAGTTGTCGCAATATGGAACCGCTTTTGAAAACAGAATGATATGACTGATGGGACTGAGTTTATGTTCTTAGAAATGATTTTCCTTCTTCGCTTAATGTCTCAAAATTACGAAGAAAAGATCGTAAAAGAGTTTTCTAACCTAACAAAATATTGAACCGTTTTTGCAACCTAAACAAAATTCAAAAAGGTTTTCTCGGTTGATAAGCATAAAAAACCCACACCGCACCAGGTGATGGACAAAATGGGACAAAAAAGTAATTTTCCACCATCGCCATTACCTGAACGCTGGAAGTAATGGTAATTTCTGTTAATGTCGCCGCCGAAAAGGGCATCCCTGGGCGTTTTTTCCATTTTTTGTGAGTGATAATTTCCCTAATTGCATTGTTATCAACACCATTCCCGGTACCTTCGTTATGCTGCACTTGCTTGCGCGTCCTTCGAGGTAGTAGAAGCGCGAGCACATCACCATTCAAAAAAGTCCACCACGTAAATGGGTTTAAATTTTCGGTTCCTTTTGTGCATGGAGGAAGACCTTTTTTGTATGTATAACGTTTGAAAATGTAGTAATTCTGCCCCTTCTTTATACGACCTTCTGCGTCATCGTTAATGAGTGAAGTTAGTTTTTGCTCTCGCACTGTGTACGGTATACTAATTCCGCTTTCTCTCTCTCTCTCTCTCTCTCTCTTTCTATCCGCTTTTACAGCTCTCGGAAATTTAGGAAGTGTCCTTAGTGCGCAGGGCCGCTATCAGGAAGCCAAGGAGGCCCTGAAAGCAGCACTCAACCATCGCCCCAACATGGCGGATGTACATTATAATCTGTAAGTATGCAACCGAAACCAATCAAAACCCCTTTAAGTAGAAAATGAAAATCGATAGGAGAAAATCATTTAACTGTTTTGCTTTCATGTGCAAATCTTTTTCGTGCAGAAAAGCATAACATTCACTCCGATTGAAACCTAAACCTGACCGCATTTAACGCTGTGAATGGCAACACTTTTGCCGTATCTTGCAGTTCTGCCTGACAAAAAAAATGCTGAAACGTTTCATCTTGGCAATACATTTTCATTTCAATGTGCCATCAGGTTCACCACTTCAAATGAAGAAAAAAAAACCTTTTCTATGTTGTGTTTTGGATACTTTTCTATCAAAAAAAAAAAACCTTGAGATCTCCCCTATTATAGGTTTTCGCCTGAATATCTACCAAAGCTGGCGCAAAAACAGCACAAACTCCCGAGACATCCCGCCCCGCACAGCAAGCGTAATCTATCAATTGAAATGCTAAACTCAATAAGATAACCTCTCCATAATGTCACTTTATTTCCGTGCGTCCAAAAGCATTCCGTGGTATCGAAACCCGAAAGGAGCACTGGGTAAAATCATGACTAGCCTTCCATTCGGCCCCTTTTGTGGGAGCGGAGGGCGGGCAGACCGGAAACCCACAACGCACAGGCCGGGCTTTTGCGCAAACCCCCGGACAGCAGGCAATATTGGGGCGTCACAGAAGGAAGGCGATCAATATAAATAAAGAAAATCGAAAGGAAACGAATGCTATCTGACATTGGCCCCGACCTGTGTCTGCCCGGCTGTTCTTCCACATCTTTCGCCACTAGTATCACCGGTGCAGGTTGTCTTGTTTTGGTGGTTTGAGGGGGAAGGGCGGACCAGCAGAATCCATGCCACATCCTGCCGGTGTGAAGATAAAAGACCCGATCAATATTCCGTACGATCAACATCCTGGGGACCGAGTGACGCTGTCTAGAGCCTATAAATTTTCCTTTATTTATTAGTTTAGCATAGGAAGGAAGCATCCCATCTCGAGCAGAGAAAAAAAGCACACACACACAGACACCCAGTAAAAACCCTGGGATCAGGAGGCGGATACACGCTTGAAGATTTCATCTACGAAACCTTTCGTATCCTACCCGTACCTTTCTGTATATTGCCTCACACATTCAGTGTGAGTGTGTTTCACTGTGACTTGTGATTTGTGCAGAAGTTTTCGCTTGTTTATTAAGGCTTGAATCGAACCGAAGCGAACGCCTGAATCATTCAACCGTTTCCAATCGACAACTCTCGACTTTACTACGAGAGTGGGAAGACGACCTGAAGAAAAAAAAACAACGGTTATATACCATCACAAGCTTTGACTCAAAAACAGTGGGATAGCAAGCAGTGAGCAAGATTCTTTGGAAAAGAAACACTTTTCCTATCGAACGATAATCCCAAACACTCGAACGCGACAGCCAGCGGAACAGAGCAATCTGGGGCAGGGGGGGGGGGGGGGGCAGCAGAAAGGTTCAATTGATTGAAAATCAT